>CAUYRH010104069.1:0-33942 GCA_963574655.1 Perodicticus potto
CTGAGGCAAGCTACTCGCTTAAGTCCTGGTGTGGGTGGTTGTGTTTCGCTGTGTGTTGCCACGCCACTATCCCGAGGAGGGAAATTAAGTAAGACTCGGTCACTGAAAAAAAAAAAAAAAAAAAAAGCTCAGCACCTGTGGCTCAAGCGGCTAAGGTGCCAGCCACATATACCTGAGCTGGCAGGCTCGAATCCAGCCCAGGCCTGCCAAACAACAATGATGGCTGCAACCAAAAAATGGCTGGGCAGGTGCCCGTAGTTCCAGCTTCTTTGGAGGCAGAGGCAGGAGAATTGCTTGAGCCCAGGAGTTGGAGGTTGCTGTGAGCTGTGATTCCACAGCACTCTACCCAGGGTGACAGCTTGAGGCTCTGTCTCAAAATAAAAAAAGTCCACATTGAGGCCAGGTAAGAGTCAGACTAGATGGCCTCCTCCAAGGACTCTCTCAGCCTTGGTGCTTGGATTTCCACAATCTTATCTATCAAGAGGTGGCAAAATCCTCCAGAGGTCAAGGCACCAAAATTAGATCCCTTTCAACATACCCCTTAGGCAGGTCTGCTAGACAGGGCTCCAGTAAGCAGGAAGCTTTGAGGAAGTGGGGGTGGCCAAAGTGGATCAAGTGCCTCCAGGGATAATCCTGAAGTGGCTTTAATGGGCAGCACAATTCCCCTCTCCCAATCACTAAGAATCCTCTCCAACTCTTCACTGCTTCTAACATGCAGGAGACAAGTCGGATGTGATCTGCTGTGGGAGGAACAAAGGGTCGATCAGCATGTCTCTCAGGGGCAAGCATGGGACACTGCTGGGGAAAGATGGACCCCACAGAATCCCGTCCCTGTGTAAGAAAAATCTAACTTTTTATATATATTTACTTATGCTATTGCTGGTAGCTTCCCTTAGAACTAGAATTCATTGAGTGGCAGCCTGGGGCCATAAAGTGTAGATTAGGTTGAGAAACCAAAGGTACCACTTCTAGTCCTGAACCCACCACTATCTAATTCTGTGCCCTCATGCTTGTGTTTTCCTTCCCTAAGGCTTAGTGTCCCCATGTGTAACATGGAAGTAATAATAGCTTAAAAGAATGGTATGGAGAAGGGGGACTGAAATAAAAAGACAAACTTTTTGATACCTATAAACTGTATGGATGAAATCTTAATAATCCAAACAGTAGCAATACATGTTTAACATTTTACAAAATATTTTTCACATCCTTTGCCACAATAAATTTACACCCAAAACTCCCATGGCAAATTGTGGTTAATCCCATTTCACATATCACAAAACTGAGGCTTGGGAGAACTTTGCTCACAATGTCTGGGGTGATAGGAAACCTAAGCTACATATTCTTGTTCCCCTCAATAAAACAAATAAAATTTCCATGAACACAAACACTTAGAATAAGAGACTCTCTCAGGGCCAGAGCTGACACACCAGGCTGCTTCCTCTGGCAGGTGGCAAGTACAGGTGACCTGGCCTGGCCTTGCTCTCCTAGTTTAGGAAGAAAATCCTACTTCTGTTGCCCACCCCACCTTCCTCACTACCTAGGGTTCCTGAGGAGCCCAACCTATCTATCCACCTAAACACTGCAGATCATTCCCAGAGGGACTGAGCTAGAATTAAAAAGCACCCATATGGGTACTGATCCCAACCTGATCCCATGAGGGTGTCTTCCTCTGGCCTCCTCTTTGTCTCTTTCTTTCTATTTCTTCTCTAATAGGGGTCAGGTTCAATTGCTGACAGGCACGGAATCCAGCTTAAGGTTAGCATAAATGTAGCTTTGTGAGTGGAGAAAAAGTGCATCTGCAAAGAATTTTCTCAACTCTTAGTCTACCTGAGCCTTGCCATCATCTGTGGGTAATACTGGCTATTTCACCAATAGACCAAATACAACCCAGACAAGAGAAGGGAACCTGACTGAGGCACACCCAAGAAGGCAGAGTCACAATGGAACTCATATTTCTTGACCTCAAGTCCAAAGCTGAGAAACAGGCTGCTGCTCCTGGGCAAGCCTGACATGCTATGGCTACCTGTCTCACTACTTCTCATCCTTCTCCCAGATCCAGTTTCTTCAGTTCAGCTCCAGCCTTTGGTACGAAAGACCAGAAAGCCTTCCCTAGGACATTATGACCTGGTTTCCAGCTTGAGGAACTCTAAAAATAGCAGGCCCTCATTAGTAGAGCCAGATGGCCCAACCTGCTGTGCTTAGGGGCTGGGCTGTGGACATTAATGACATGGCTGGTCTCAAACCACCATTAACCTAGGAGAGGCTAGTCCACTGACTAAAGGGAATCTTTCTATATACTTTCTACCACTTCCCCTCACATTTCCTACCCACAATTTCGATATATTTGCTGTGTTCTAAGTTATTATTTCACTTCCAAGAAAAATAAATTTTAATACTCAGTTACTTTAGGTTTTCTTGAATATTGCTTTACAATCATATCACTACATAATGGTTTGTAAATGGACTGGGGGAAGAAAGCAAGGCTTTCTGCATTTATCAGTGTCAATTTGCTTTCTCCATTCTTCCATATTTGACTGTTCACTCACATCTGAGCACTTAGTTCTGAGTCCTGTTTGCCTTGCAGAATCTGCCACAACACACGGCATCTTGAACATCCATTTTATTACTGAGTTCACTGGGCTCTCAAGCCTGATTTCAGGGATAAAGGTAAGGGGAGTCACAGTAAACTGATAAAGGCCCAACAGCTAGGGTCAGTGTCCTATCACACCCACTTAGAAGAAAGGGACAGCTGGTTGGCACTAGAGGTAGGACATGTCCCATAGGGGTGTGTTGGGCATGTGAGTGTGTCCCACAGGTTTGTTTCATGGGGGGAATGTTATTTGTCAAGTATGTCCTTAGGAGTGTGTATCTCAGGGATAGAAGTGCATGTGCTAGGCATAAGGGTGTATCTGAGTGTACATCTCACTATGCCTCACATGTATGTTGTTGCAGTTGTGCCTTATGTGCATCCATGTGTTCACACATGCAAATGTACACAAGCATGGCTCATGTGTGTCCCTATGTATGTATTTCCTGCTTGTGCTGAAAATGTTGAAGTGGGAGTATACCCCATGCTTAACTGAAAATGTGTACTCCAAGTGTGTCTATGTGAAAGCATGCCCCACCAGCGTGGCCCATGTCCCAAATATACCCTATGGGTCTGAGTACGTTTAAGTGTTTATTATATATAACCTACCTGACCTATTATGCCTGTAAACTGTGTAGGTATGGGCAGAAGGCATGGATATATAGCACATCTGAACCAATTCCTCTACCCCAACAATTTGTTTCTAACAGCTTTCCTTCAGCCTGGGTAAATCTGCTCCTAAGGAGAGCAAAAGACCTGGGTTCAGATTTTATCCCTGTCACTTCCTGAATGTGGTAACCACAGGTGCTTTTCTCAAGAGGCTTATCCACCATCCCCTTCATCTAAAGAGCTTCACAAGAATGAGGTCAAGCAACAAATAGCTGAATAGAGAGACGTGATAAAGATCAAGGACCAATTCTGAGACTTTGAGCAAGAGGTGGGCTTCAGTTTCTCTAGCAGTTCTATGTATACGGGGGTAGGTTCAATCTATGGGTTCTTTCTCACTCTCACTCAGTGATTTCTCAGCTTAAGCATCATAGACTTAGGTCCCTCCCAACCACCACAAAAAGTCAGTGCACAGATATGTGCATGTGGATTACCTGAAAATGGTCTCATCTCATCTAGGTCCCCTCTAGTCCTCAGCAAGCTATTGGCTAGCTCCTTATATCACACCTGTCAGTCATTCTACCCTTATTTTCCCAAGCAATTGGACTAAAAGGAATAAACACAGCCTCAAAGGCATACAACCTTCACCAAAAGTTCAGGCAAAATGGCATGTGGTTATTTAAATTATCTTCCCCATCCTTTGGGATGACTAGAAAAATCAGTAAGGGTAACAAGCCAACTTTTAGGATCAAGGCCTAGTCTTTAAAAACACAACTAAATAAATCCACAGAGAAAACACCCAAACTAAGCACAAAGGGCTACATAATCTAGGACCACTTTTCCTCATTTGGCAAGGCCTTTCATGCATCTCTGAACAACATAATAGCCAGATGAACTTATCCTCTATTTCACAGATACATCCAAAGTACCAACTAATGGTTCAATGCCAATCTAGCAGGCGATACTTGTGGCTCAAAGGAGTAGGGCACCAGCCTCATATACCAGAGGTGGTAGGTTCAAAACCAGCTCTGACCAAAAACAACAACAAAACAAATGCCAATCTAGCCAGAGTTATCTAAGTGGCATCTTCCTAGTTCTCTCTGCTTTCCGGACTAATTTTTGTAAAAAAGATTTAGATAGATGCAAAGTACAGAAGGTTATTCTTTAGAATAAAATCCGTACCTAAAGCAACTTGGTACCAGTGAGTTGGTAACAGTGGCTATCTGACCTATCATGCATATATACTTGCAAGTATGGACAGGTATATAAATCCTTATTCTATGCTTTTCCTAGCCAGTAAGAAGCAGGACTGATCTGAGTCAGTCAAAGCAATACTCTGAGCTTCTGCTTCAGTAGCCATAAAATGGGAAGAATAGACCACAAGTGTGGAAATGAGAGCCATGCCCCTGTTCAGATGGGCTTTTGAAGCTGGCCGGATGAGTGTTATGGGGTGGCACACAGATAAGTAAACTCAAACACTTAAGTAATGAATATCCAGGACATGTAGCTGGTGTACATCATCTTGGTAGGAATGCTGCATATGGTTCTATTCAGCATACCCTTCTTTTTTTAAATTATTTTTTATTGAGTCATAGATGTGTACAATAATTCAGTCATGGAGTACAGTTTGAGAGTAAAAGGTTAGATCACACTTGTGGCAGCATACCCTTCTTCAGCGTTCCTGTTATCTAGACTCTTACTAACATCATCCATATACCATATACCAACTTGGCAATGTGTATCTTCTTACATATGGTGAAAATGACATCTTTTGAGACTCCTAAGGAAAAGCTCGACTACTGGCATATTGGGAGCAGATGGACTATGAGTTCCAGTTTATCTTTTCCCAAAAGTTCCTCAGCAACACTCTTGTGCTCCACCTCCTGGCCAGTTTCTACACCAAGGAAGATGATGCTCACTTCCTCATTCACACAGCCACATTGCTCAGTGCGTTGCTGACTAAGTTGCCCCAATTCCATGAGCTTCATGTCTTTGGCATCAACAAATACTAAGGGATGGGGCTGTAGACAGCTCCACAGCATGGGGAAGGCATTGAAATGAGGGGCTATAACATCCCTCCCTTCTCCGGACTTTTTTCTATATCTTGATAGCCTGAAAGCTATACATGTATAACCTTTCTCAAGTTCCCAATAAGATAATAGATTGGAAAATGGGGCCCCTGGCCCAATCCTGCTAAGGACAATTCAAATAGAATGGGAAAGATGGATGAGATACGGGCCAAATCATTCACCATAGCAGAAAGCCAAATTTGGGGGGCAATGTTTGGTAATTACATTTATCCATGTTTTCCACACCTACTACCTTCTAACTCTTTCCTTATAATAAAGGTAATATTTTTCAGCAAAAAAAAGGGAGAATAATCTTAGCCTTGCCCACCTCATAGGTTCATGAAGAAAAGACCACTGTGTCAGAACAGAAGACTATACAATAGTCTTTACCTTCTTGCCCTGCCCCCAAATAGTCAGACGTTTCCACATAAAATGATGTATATAAAGGTCAAGAGTGTTATTTGCTTTTATGTAGGTTATTGGTCAAGAGCCTTCAATTTCTGAAACAACTCTTAATCATATCATGAAAACCCAGTAATGCTCATCATGAGCCAAGGACCTGGGGGCCAAGAATTGGTTTTTAATTGTCAAGTACCTACGTAGTTTCTGGCTTGATAGACTTCAGAAGGTGCTAAATAAAAACACAATTAACTTTGGCTTTCTTCAAAGCTCTTGTTTTAGTTTTGCAGGAGATGGGGAGAGAGATAGCTAGTCTGCTAGTCATAGCAACAAGTGTATGAGTGCATGGGGAATAAAGATGGGTATAAATAAAACTTCTTATTAAAAAAAAACAACCAGCTTGAGTGTTAAGCAATCACCCACAGAAGATTTCTGCCCTAGAGAGTTCTCAGGGGTCATCAGCCCCAACTTACAGAAAAGAAAACCAACTTGGAAAAGCTAAGTAACTTGCCCAAGTTCCCAGAAAACAGAAAAATAATATCCTCCTAGTTCAGTGATACTTTTCTTTCCATCACACCATACAGGTTTACAGAACCACCCCTAAAAGACAACAGTGGTTCATGTGTCTAGCAACTCACATCCTTGCCAGGCAATGTTCTAGATCTAACACTACTACAAATGTACTGTTTCCTTGGGCAAGCAAGGCCTTTTCTTCTCTGGACCTAGTTCCTCACCTTGTACAATGAGAATAGACTCAGGACAGATTTAGAACTCTTTTTTCTGGAAGACACAGCTATAAGGCCAGGTACAGTGGCTAATACCTATAATCCTATCACTCTAAGAGGTTGAGGCAGATTAGCTCAGAAGTTTGAGACCAGCCAGAATAAGAGTAAACCTTCCACCTCTGTCTCTACTAAAAACAGAAAAACCTAGCCCGCCCCAAGAGTTTGAGGTTGCTGTGTGCTATGATGCCATGACACTTTACCCAGGGCAACAGAGTGAGACTCTGTCTCAAAAAAAAAAAAAAAGGGTTTGGTGGTTGCTTCTAATCCTCGCACTTTTGGATAGCTTGAACTCAGGAGTTCGACACCAGCCTGAGCAAGAGCAAGACCCCTTCTCTAAATGGGCATTGTAACAGGTGCCTCTAGTCCTAGCTGCTAGGGAAGCTGAGGCAGGAGTATCGCTTGAGCCCAAGAATTTGAGGTTGTGTGAGCTATGATGCCAAGGCACTCTACTGAGGGTGACAAAGTGAAGATTTTGTCTTACAAAAGAAAGGAAGGAAGGAAGGAAGGGGAGAAAGAAAGCTAGTCTGCCATGGGGAATAAAGATGAGGATAAATAAAACTTATTAAAAAAACAACCAACTTGAGTGTTAAGCCCACTCTACTGTGACAATCACGGAAGGAAGGAAGGGAGGGAGGGAGGGAGGGAGGGAGGGAGGAAGGAAGGAAGGGCTGTATGGAAATATTTTTAAATGGTACTGTAACTTCCAGAGCTTGAGCCCAGAGGACCAGGCTGGAAACTTCTATATGACATAAGTCCTTGAGCTTTATTTTTCTCATCTGTGAAATATAGATAACCCCTGCCTTACCCACTTTACAGTGACATGGAGAAAATCAAGTGAGAAACAGTAGAAATCCCACTGAAAATTTTAAGACACTGTTGAAGAGGAAGAGTGAAGAACCAAGTGATTATCTATTAGCCTCAGTTGTTTTCCTCTTAATTTAAGCATGCTTTATGCATGGTCTGTCCAATAAATATTCCTGACTCCTACATTTCAGTCTGGATTTTCAAGACAAATACCTAAGCTGGTTTCAAGGACCAAAGGAAATTTAAAAACCTCTCCACTCTTTTTGGGTCCTAAGCACAAAGCAGTCTCAACATTTTCCCTATTTCTGAGTCCATCCTTCATCCCAGGCTTATCAAAGTCCATCTTAGAGATGCCTGGCTCCTCCTCTGCCTCTCCCCCTATGCCAATGTGCCCAGTGCCCAGCCCTCTTGCCAGCCTGCACAATTCACGGAGGAGGAAGAAAGTGGGCAGAAAAGAGACAGTAGGAAGTACAGCTAAAAGTAGCTGCTGCCTTTAGGCACCACACTCTGAGGGGGTGGGGGTAGGAGTGGGTTCTCAACACATCCTTCCTGCAGCCAGCTGGGAATAAGTTCATGGCTTTCTCTACTTTAAAGAAGGCAGGCAGATAAAAGCTGCCAGAGCCATTCCTAGAGCTCTTTATGTATGTGTAGTGCTTGCTTACTCTGGACCCTGAGGGTGGATAGCCATCCACTCCACTGCATCTATAGCTCCCTGCCTCACAAGAGCTAACATGGCATCCGAGAGACTCTGTGTTTCCCCTACCCTCATCCCACTCCCTGGCACCCCAAGGACTGCTGATAGGCCTTCTCCCCTCTCCCCTCTCCCCAGGAGTTCGTATAATGCTCTTCTTCTCTCAGTCTCTCAGCCCACTTATTCCGACCAAACCTGAAAGAACATTCAGGTCTCTGATCTTGCCTAGGAAGCACACAGCCAGGACCCTGTAGGGGAGATAGCAGGTAACAACAGGCATAGGCCTGATTTAAAGAGTCAGTCAGGATCCCAGGCCTATCACCACAACCTTCGACAAGGGGGTCCTCTTCCCCTTTTGTGCCTAAGTTTCTCATTTGTAAAAAAAGGATTGGGAGATGTGTCCTGTACTAGGTACTTTAATATCTGCTCTTCAGTGATTCTCCATGAAGCCTGGACATTTAAATGAAAGACTCACCTCCATCACAACGCCCCATCCAAGGGTGTCCTATCTTTCAAGCAGTATGGCTGTGCAGTAAAGCCATCTCCACTCTCCTCACTCCAATTATCCTAGCGACTAAAGTCTGCATAAAAAGATAGTTGCCTGAAACTTTAATCTGTGTCTTCCAACCCAGGCCTAACCCCATTTCAACCAGACCAGTTGTGCTTTTTCTTGTTTTATATAGATGCTTCTGGCTAAATTTTCATTTGAGGATATAGTTCTTCTACTGAAACCACATCTCATTATAGTGCCACAGACACTGAAGCCTAGATAGGAAGGGCCTTAATCAAGATACAGCAGCAAGGCAGGTACAAAGCCAGGCTTTAATCCCAGGGCATCGAAGCCTTTTTCAGTGTTTTTTTTTTTTTTTCTCCTACTGAAAATCTGTTTTCTATACATTATCCTTCTACAATGCAGGCACAACTCTTCCTCTTCCCTGTTACCAACTCTCAACCTTGGTGTCTGAAGACCAAATAGCCAATTCCTATCAAGAGTCTGCAATTAGCACAGTAGAATAATAAGGGAAAAAAAAGAACTGAAATCAGACACACCCCTTTCTAAACTTTTCCTCTTCCAACAAGTTGTTCTTCCTTTGCTCCTTTCATCAAAGGTTGCTCCTAGGTGCTACTCTATGTCAGTGAAACCCCTTTAATTCTCAAAGAATTATGACTATACCCTGACCACAAAATCCACTATTTAGGCTTCCACCAGAAACACTCCAGGCTGTGCTGTCAAGAAGCTGGAGTTCTAGGTCAGGTACTACCACTGCCTGACTGTGTGACCTTCAATAAATTGCTAAATTTCTTAGAGCCTCACTTTCCTGAAGTACTTCTAGGTTTGGGAAAGGAGTCAATGAAATAAATAAGCAACTTTTTAAAATAGTAATAGTAATATTAACAAATAATACTACTTAAGATGGCTATTTAAAATGCTATAAGAAAGGGCTCTAGGCTGTCAAAGGTGCCACTCCTTGCCTCCGTAGGCTTTCCCAAACCTATGAGACTGGTTCTGTACCTATGAAAGGCAATTCTTAATTATCCATATGACATGTTTCTTTAACAACCTTAATCTTAAACTAGCATCCCCCTGCTACTCAACTCATGATACACATTTCTTCCCTGCTTGGCAGCCAGTGTGTCCTCAAAGAATACAATCTACATAGTTCACTTATTGTAGAAGAAACCTAAGCCAAATATAATTAGCAAGGCAAAGCTACTACCCCCAAACCATTCTGTGCATTCCAAACATGTTCAAAATGTGTCTTTGGATTATCTCTTGAATTTGTTGTTAATATTAATCACAAAGTAAGCACATATTGTTAGATCTAGAAGAAATCCCTGAAGCCATCTAATTCACTTGTCCTTATTTTGTAGATGAGAAAACCAAATTTTAAAGGGAAAAAGTAATTTACCTGAGGTCACCCAGTAAATAAGCAGAATCTCCCCCATTATTACAGCAAATGTCTGGGAACTGACATCTCACAACTGATTATGTTAAATTCAAATAACTCTGCAGACTACTCACTCTTTATGGTTGAGTCCTCTAAGTGGGCTAAAGTCTCTAGAACTCATCAAAGCCTCCATAGTCCTAGAATACAATCTCACCATCTGTGAAGCCTGACTAGTCACATGTGTGATACGCCAGACTCCCTCGAACCATTCCATAAGTCATTCAACCTCTGGCTCAATATTCCCATAACCTAAGATAACTTTAGAAAAATAGTTATGCCAGGGCCCACCATGACCAACTCTCCTAGAAATGCTAGGAATAAATTGTCTCATTAACTCCTCAGGTGATTCCAATGTGCAGCCAAGGTTGATAAGCACTAGGTTAATCGAAAAAATTCAGCTAAGTGACAAGGGAAACATGCACAGAGAGTTTACCAAACACCTTGAGAACAAAATATATTCTGTTTTAAAGCCATATCCATGATGCCCTGCTTTTCCAAAGATGGGAAAGGAAAGTGATACACAGCAACTACAGCTATAGCACTGATCCTCAAGCCAGTTAAGAAACAATTTGGTTTGTGGGCAATGGAAAAAAACAAGGAATCTCTAGAGCCTGTGACCAGATTTACCAGGAGTAAAATGTCAAGTAACTAGTACTTCTTTTTATGATGAGGCCATTGGCTTGGCAGATTATTGCTATGAAATTAGCATATGTTGATGCTAACAAAACATACAACACATCTACCATGATACATTATCCTCCTTAACACCTTGGTAGACTAGAGTATGACTGACCAGATAAAATTAGCAGTTCCCAACTCCAAAAGTAGGCTCTGGTGCGGCGCCAGAGAAGCTAGCATTAACATTATCATAGTGAACATTTCTTTGAATTAACAATTTGATTGATACTTATTCAGTTTTCAAATAATGCAATGCTAGAAAAAATTTCTAATCTGTTGTGTGACATGAATAAAAACTTTAAAAACCAATGGAAAAAAATAAAACACAGTATGCCATCCAAACAAAATAATTTAACTGATGCAATGCTGGAACAGATTTCTAATTTGTTGCATAGCATGAAGAAAAAATGTTAAAACCCATAAAAACCTAGAATAACAGACTAACCAAACAAAATTTAACAAGTTTGGTTAAAAAAACTAAAGTTTGATTCAAAAGGCCAAATTAATAAGAGAGGAGTAGACTACACAGGAAAGGGTTTAAACCTACAAATTCAAAACAGGCTCAGGCAGAGACTCTTAATCCTGAGCACACATTTGAATCACGTCTGGGAGCTTTAAATTTAAAATAAATAAATCAATAAAGCTGTCTGTGACCCATCCCATGCAAATTAAATCAAAACTTCTTACAATGGTGACCTGGAGTATTTAAAAAACTCCCCCAAGTAATATAAATGTTTAGCAATGGTTAAGAATCAGTAGAAGGGTGCATTATTAGACATTTCACAGATCAAAGTCCCTTTGTACTTGATCCTGGTCAGGTAGCACCTGTAGTAGCATGCATAGCTCTGGGCAGTACACTTTTGAAGAAATATAAAAAATAAGAGTGCTTCAAAAAGAACAATTGTGTGAAAAATGCAGTTCCTTCAAAACATTCTGCATTTTAGGCTTCAGCAATTCACATTGGCCTTTGGCCAAATACTGTGTTTTCGTAAGACTAAAGAGAACTTTTTGATGTATATTCAAAACAAAATGGTAGCATTTTATAAAATAAAGGATTCTGTGCAAAAATGCAATACAAGTGGAAGTTATTAAAAAGCACTAAAACTGTATGCAAGTAGCTCAGGAAGTTAGTATGACCTCAGATATGACTTACAAACCTCCCTCCCTTATCTGACCCTTTTCAGCATCATATTAGCTGGGATGATCAACTTTGATTCTCTCAACTCTTTACTTGAAAGGCAGACCCATTCCCTTCCCACCAGATTCACCAGTCTTTACTCTCTTCATCTATCCACTCTCACAAGTCTGATGTGATGCTCAAATTAGGATGCAAAATTGCTTTGTAAACTCTACAGGCCCATGTACTGTCATCACTGGACTGTTTTCTGAGCTTTCTTTCCCCTCTAGACCCTTTCTCCTACTAGTTTTCTCACTTTATACTTTGGAGCCAGAACAAAACAAAGAAGCCCAATACTCTAGAACAGTGTTATTCAACTTTTCTTTCTTTCTTTTTTTTATCTCATGTACACTTGAACCTATAAACTTCCATGGCACACTTAAATTATGTTATCAAAAAAAGGAATATACTTAGTATGCTTTTGAACCTCTTTTGTAAATAATTTAATTAATAATCTTTAAAATTTTTCATGGCACACCCAAGATCCTCTCACAGCACACCAGTATGCCATGGCACATTGGTTGAAAATCGCTGCTTTGGAGTTAGATCCACCTATCACTTCTGGGCCTTTTGGCTAAGATCAAGTGTGGAGTTAGATCCACCTAAGGGCAGGAGACAGTATGGGCAGATGTTGGAAGAGCTAAGCTTTGCTCAAAGATTCCAAAGACTCAGCTACCCTATAACAAGTGGTAGAGCTGGAAATAATAACTAGGGAATGTAAGACTCCCCTCTGTCATCCCATTTTTTAAGGCAAAGCCTCTGAGGCTGGAGCCAGATGCCTAGTGGAAAGTCTTCTGAATAAGCATTTATTTGGGGAGAAAAGGCACAATTTTCATGTGCAGCCCACAGTAAGCACTCTGCAGGCCAAGGGATCAGAGGCTGAGATGGCAAACAAAGGCTAAAGAGGAAAACATGCTTTGGCTCCATCCCTGCAACACTAGAGTGTCCCCTCTGGTCACAGCCAAGAACCCTTAATCTGGGCCTCACCATGAGATAAAAGACCACCTCACCCACAGGCTTGTTGAGATCTTCAGCTCTCTAATGGCTTAATCACATACAAGTGAATGAGAAAATGTGAGCCAGAGCCAATTAAATTAGCTTTCTGAACTTCCCTAGGTAGAAAGACACTACCTAACCAAAACCACAGAAAGAAAAAAAAACAAATTCTACACTACAGCTGAGCTAGGCAGGGTTCCTCAAGCCACAAACAAAATTGGGGCACACTGCATAAGCACATGTTGCAGGTTCTGACAGACAGAGGCTGTCTTTGTGGAGAAAAAGATTTGTTCAGGTTGTTGCCACCAAGCTAACACTTCATTCTCTCCCTAATGCAGCCAAAAGTTAGAATGAAAAAAATGTTTTCGAGGGGCCTGCAGACCTCCTTGCACTAAAACTGGGCAGTGCAGTGAAATGGCTCAGTTAAGGAGAAGATAATGACTGGAGGGATTTGAACCCATGAGTTTTCCAATAAATAGGGCTAGACTAGGTTAGGCTTCGTATGCTTGCTGTGGATATGTTTTGTAGGCATTGGCAGGCAATGGGTATCTAACATCTCTCCAACTCTTGTTGGGCTCCGGTCCCCTTTCTCCTGCTGTATGGATGCCTGGGCCTTTAAAGGGTAGGCTCTGGAGCTCAGCGGGCGGGTGCGGGGGTGCTGAGTGATGAAAGCGTTGCTAGGATACCAGCAGAGGACATTTTCTTAATTCCTTGGTGAGGCTCTGAGAGCTAAAATCCCTAAGATCTGAGATTGTATTTTGCACTTCATGGTAGCAAAAGCTTATCATATACTCAGATAAGTCAGAAGTAAAAGGACAGAAATGAGGACAAATCAGAGAGGGAAAGCCCTCTTCTATTCCCTACTTCTCACCCACTTACAGTGGGGAGGAGAGAGGAGGAGAAGAAGGTATCACAGAGGGAAGAAAGGGAGAAGGGGAAAGATTAAGAGAGAAGGCAGAAGGAAAAAAAAAAGAACACAAGTCACAATGCATAGAGTTCCACTCCTCTGGGCTGCACTTCTTATTTTCTCCCACTCTTTTCTTTTTTTACATTCCCTCACATGCCTGAAGAAATGTCAAACCTTTAGGAGTCGCACAAGTAAAAAGTCACACTGTCACATTTTGTTCTCTACTCCCCAAACTCCCTTTAGTTGCCTTCTACATGGCTAGCCAACATCTCCTTATTTGCCTAAAGAAAAGTTAATTTTAAAAGTGCTAACCCATTATGATCACTAAATTACCTCCCAAGCTACCTTTCTAGGCTGAGGGGTTTTAGGTGCTGGGAAGAGGAACGACTGTGGGTGATAATCCCATCCATCCTAGCACCACTCAAATCTTTACAGGCCCTGGCCCAAGAAGGTCATTTCAGAGCTATCAAACTCAATGCTGTCTTTCCTCATTCCTACCACCAATACCCCACATCCACACTCATGAGTTTGCACCCACATACAAAAGGTATGCACACACCCACACAATTTCAGACTTTCTGCCAAAAGCCTATCAGAGGAAAAGGGATTTCATGACACTACTTAGTCATAAACCTGGGTCAAAGACTAGCATTAGACACCCTTTCTACACTTAGGGAAAAGAAAAAGTCAAAAAATATTCCCTTATTGCAGTCCCAATTTCCCTCCCACAGCTAAGCAAAAAATCTCTTAGGTAAAACTTATCCTCTAGACACCAGCAACCACATATCCACCCCCCTCCTCCCATTGCCCTTTAATTAACATTTCGTTTTCCTTTTCACTTGTCTTTCCAGTTCATCCACCTCTGACTTCAAATGCCTAAAGGTGCCCAAAATGATGGAATGCAAGAACTCCAACCATTCCAAAATTTCAAGGTTACAGCAAATCCTAAACCAAGCGAAGAGGAAAAAAATTTCCCATGGTCAAACAGCTGCTAAAGAAGAAAACCTGAGTGTTTAGCAGCCCATTGTAAAGCTTTTCTCCAGTCTCCAACACTGTTTCAAAGCAAAGTGCCCAGAAAACATACAAGCTTACTCTGGACCTAAAATGAAAAAGAAAAAAAAGAAAAAACTCATAGATTCCCTTTGCAAAGAAGTTCCCAGGTTCACCCAGAGGGTCCCCACAAAGGAACCAAAGAGTAATAAGAATCAATGCCAGCAAATTTCCCAGATCATGCTTACACCATGGTACCAAACCCCACCCCCCCCAAAAAAAAACCTCAGCTTCTCACCCATGCTGAGTTGATGAGAGCATGCTTTGAGGCTCAAAATGTCATCTGACGCCATTAAATAATACTCTGGATCCTGTGGTTAGGACAGTTCCAAGGGCCCCCTTTATATCCCCTCTTCCTTCATAATCATTTCCAAAGAGATTGATCAACAGGACATGGAACTTGACAGCATAATGCCAGCAGATGTGAACATCACACATGAGCAGCCACCCACATGGGTGTAGGGGGAACATGTTTGTGCACGTGTATGCACCCTGATTCATTGCTACATGAGACAGAAATGGCATTGTTCCAAGTCAAGTAAGGAACAGAGTGAGGAAGATCTGTCTACATCAACAGGGCAGGAAAACACACACGCGCAACACACACAGGAATCAGAGACATTTTTTTCCTGGCTCTGCCAAGAGTTTTCTCAGCAGAAACAGAAATATAAAAATAGCAATAATAACAGCAAGAAAAACCACTCTACCATTTGATATGGACAAACAGACATATCTCATATTGGAATGTTGATTGTTTTCTGAGCTCTCACCTCATTCCATCTAGACTTTTTTCTTTTGGTACTCAAAACTCTTAATTTAGCACATTACATACTTTCAGTTTGTTATGGGAATGTTTTATAGAGACCTCTAATATTAAAGTAACAAACAAGGAAGCAAAGAATAGCACCATCATTTTATCATTAGCACTATCAAGTTCTATTTAAAATTTATTTCAAGAACATTGCAAATGAGATTACCCCAAAGAAGCCATTTTCAAATACTGTTATTGCCAGGGTGAGTAAAGAGGTGGCTTTTGGTTTGGGGATACATAAGAAGAAATCTCCAAACTCAAATCCAGGGATACAATCTTGGGGAAAAGAAGCCCAAATAGCTCTTGTCAAAGTCGGCCCTTGACAAATCAAAACATTAGAGAATACTTATTATGATTCCATGATTCCAAATAAATTGGCATTTAATGATTTCAGAAATGTTTTAAAGGCAGTTTCTTTCCAAATTGAAAACTGAACCCTGGACAGCAAATTGAGATTCAAAGGGCACTGACACCAACTGCCTCCTCAACACACCCCACCTAGTCAGTTCCCAAATTATTGCTTTTCATTAGAGAATAAAGAATCATTTTCCCTAAATCCATTACGTGCAACAGTATTTCCCCTCTAAATATAACATAAGACTTTCCTACCATGCCCAAAATACATCATGCTCTTCAACAATTCCCTTTCCCCCCAGAGAAACTGAAATGCACTCCTCACAGCAAGAAAGAAATTTTTGACCATAATTCCCTGATGGACTTTAAAGGTAGCTTTCAAGAAAATTATCTGGCAAGGCACCACAAACAGGAAAGCCACTGTTTAAAGACGCAGGGCTTGCTCCATAAACGTCACATAGATGGAAAATGCACACAAGCATGCACACTTAAATAGAAAGCATTTCTTCATCAGCAATTTCACTCAAGCAATAAGCAACTGCACGGACAAGGCATAATTAAAAGACTTAACAAAAGATGTAGGGAGAGATAATATACCAACGTCATACATATCACAGCGAGGCCATGTTGAAGCTCAAAACGTTTTCCCCCCGGTAAGAAAGCTTGCTCTTTCTCTCCCTCTTTCCCTGTCTTTTTTTTTTTTTTTCTCTCTCTCTCTCGGTGGCTCTCGAGATGAAATCAAAGCGAGAGTTCGCGACAGCTCAGGTGGCTGGACTCCATTCAGCGCGTTCCCAGGAAAAACATGAGTATGACATTGACAAGCAGGAGGACTACAATCACGGCAAAAACGACTACAGTTTGCACATCCAGGGTCATGGTGCAATGCAGAACACTGTAGTGTTCCAGGTGGGGGGCCGGCAGATTGGGAGATGTCAGTCTCTGTTCTGTCAGACTGTCCATACAGCCACCATGCTAGAAAGGAGAGGAGGAAGTCGGATGGTTAGGGAAGGGCTGGGTTTGGCGCCCGAGTTTGGTCGGGTGGGGGAGGGGATGGGGGTGGGGTCAGGGGAGCTTAGTTTCCCCACTATCAGGATGGGGAAGATCTTTCTTCTCTAGCTGAGAAATCTTAGCTTGCGCTGAAATCGGCAGAGTCAAGCATTCTCTCTCGGGCGCCACGGAAAAGGCAAAATCCTGACTTTCAGTGGGAAAGGCGCGAGGAACCTGAAAGGTTCTCTGGCGCCTGCTTGGTCTGTCTGTCCCAGCGTGCGTCCGTCTGCCTGCCTGTCTACTGGTCAGTCTTGGTCTTCCCTACTCCCTCTAGTTCGCTTTCCTACGCTTCCTCGTTTGCTTGCTCTCTTCTCAGGGCTCTGGGCTGCCAGCCACTCGTTCGGGTCCTACCTAGCAGTCCCTCTCCCTCTCTTTTCCCCCACCCCTCCCAGCCTATAGGGTGCTTTATTATTCACCCAGTAACTGCTGGCGCCTGCGTGAAGCGAGGCTAGGGCAGTTGACAGGCCTGTGACCCAATAGCAGATGCCGTAGCGGCACGTTCGCCACCGCCCCAGGGGCGGAACTTGAACTGGTGTGTTACCCATGACAGCCAATCGGAGGTCCCAGAGCTCCCGGAGCCGGCTTTCGCCTTCCGGACAGGCAGAGTCACCCACCACCAGTTCTGACGTCGGGGTGGAAAGTTTGTTGGGGGGGGAGGGTTGAGAGGACCCTATGTAGCTGGAAAGAGGAGGGAAACGAGTGGAAAAGAGGGAGGAAGTGGACCAAAAGGGATGGAGGAGAAAGGATAGAGAAGGGAAAGAGGGAGGTAAGATACATGGAGGAGGAAACCACAGAAAGAGGGAAAAAGAAAGAAAAGGTGGAAGAGAGAGAGGATATTGTGAACTAAAATAAAAACGCTTCCACCCTCAATGACTCATGACTGGACACCCCCCTTGGCCAAGGGGTTCCCTAAAACTGACTTCATGGCCATGAGAAAAGAGATCAGACTGCCTCATCATGTCCCCCTTCTTCTTTGAAGCCTTAACAGGCCTGAGGCTATATAAGACTTACCTGCTGGTCTTCAATCTATACAACAAACCAATTGAGTCTGTCCAGTACTTTGTCTCTGATTAACAGACCTTTTATCTAAAGCATTCCTTTTCACTGACTCCCAGTCTTTTAAACAAAGCCTAACTTTTTTTTTTTTTTTTGAGACAGAGGCTCATGTCGCCCTGGGTACAGTGCCATGCTGTCACAGCTCACAGCAACCTCAAACTCTTGGGCTTAAGAGATTCTCTTACCTAAGCCTCCTAAGTAGCTGGGACTACAGACGCCGGCACATTGCTGGGCTATTTGTTGGTTGTAGTTGTCATTGTTGTTTGGCAGGCGGGGCTGGATTTGTACCCACCAGGTCTGGTGTATGTGGCTGGCGCCCTAGCCACTGAGCTACAAGTGCCGAGCTGACAAAGCCTAACTCTTTCAGCCAATTGTCGGCTAAAGAATCTTTAAACCCACCTATAACCTGTATGACCCCCCCTTCCAGATGCCCCACCTTTTTGGTCCAACCCAATGTATGTTTTCCACATATTGATTTATGACCTCGCCTGTAATTTCTGTCTTCCTGTATCAAACCAAACTGTAACCCCACTTCACTTGCTCAAGGCTTCGTGAGTGTGGCTCCAGGTCATGGTCTGCAAATTTGGCTCAGAATAAACCTCCTTAAATTCTTTTACAGAGTATGGCTTCTTTTCTGTTGACAATATGATGAAGAAAGAGAAGTCTATAGGAATGGCAGGAGAAGGAATGGAATAAATGGGAGAAAAGCACATACCTTGCCAGTCACTTTGGAGCCTGAGCCAAGGGGGAAGCAAAGGTGACTATGACCACTGCCTAATAACTTACAGGCAACTCACAATTAGCTATATAAAAATTCAACAAACCAGTGCTGTGGACAGAACCACACGGACACACCACACAATTTCCAAAATCCAATCCAATTCTACTTGGCTTTCTCTTATATGGGTTGCCTTCACCCACTTAGATTTCCTTTTCTTTTTGGGGATACAGAGTCTCACTCAGTCTCCCTGGTGTTGAGTCCCATGGCATCATAGCTCACAGCAACCTCAAACTCTTGGGTTCAAGTGATTCTCTTGCCTCAGCCTCCTAAGGAGCTGGGACTACAGGTGCCCACCACAACACCTGGCTATTTTTTAGGGACAGGGTCTCACTATTGCTCAGACTGGTCTCGAACTCCTGAGCTCAAGCAATCCACTGCCCTCAGCATCTCAGAGTGCTGGGATTACAGGAGTGAGCCAAGGTGACCGGCCCTAGATTTCCTTTCTAACTATGGTTTCTTCAGACTATGACAGCTTGTGCTCTTCCAGCATGCTGAGTATTACAAAGGGAAGAGAGCATAGGGTAAACAAACATCTGCCTAGTAAAAACCTCTACAGAACTTGCAATATGCTTGTAATCATTGCCCTGCTCTGTGCTTATGACCTGATTTCTGAGCTAGGAGGGGGAAAAAAGGCCTGGATTAGAGAACAGAAAGTTTTTTTTGTTTGTTTTGTTTTGTTTTTTGGCTGGGGCTGGGTTTGAACCCTCCACCAACAGCATATGAGGCCAGCACCCTACTCCTTTGAACCACAGGCACCGCCCTTGAGACCAGAAAGATTTTAATTTAATCCAAACTCTACCTCCAACTTGCTGTTATGATTTTTGGGAAATTCCTTTTTACTCGCTAGGCCTCTGTCTCCCTTCTGTCACATGAATACAGAACCCTCACCCCAGAAAAATACATACAATTTCAGTGCATCCCTAAGCCTACAAGAACCAAGAACTCCCTTATACAAAAGCTCTCTCAGCTCTTTTTTTACTCTTACACTCTAGAACTATATGAATAAACAGATATTAGTGGAGAGAGGCAAGAAACTAGACTGACTAGGAATAAAATAAATTAAGTTCTGGAACTGGTAGCATACTCCAACAGCAGTATATTCTCCTAGAAATCTTTTAGGCAACGGACAGACATATATCCTAACTAGATTACTAAGTTATGATCTAAAATGTATTTCTTACAGCAAGCAATGGTTAAAACAGTTTAAAAGCCATTCTTCTAGATTATGTTGAGAAAGATGCTGGTAATCAGGCGCTTTCTCCTCCAGGCCTTCCACCAACTTTGTAAGCACTTTATTTTCTGCATTACCACCCTTTCTGCTGAAAAGAACTAGATTCTTTCTCCTTGCCTTTGAAAGTTCAATCTCATCCTGTCTACTCCCTCACTAACTTTTGACCCCTCAACCCATTGCAGCCTGGCTTTACCCACAATATCTCATAAAAAACTGGAACCTCTTATGAATATAAACAACCAACCAACTTGTTGGTAATCTCATGGCCAAGTTTCTATCTTTATTTTCCTAATTGCTCTCCCATTTGATTCCATTGATGCCTTCCTCATTCCTGAAATGCTCCTTTGCCTTAGGGACACCATTCACATGACCTGTATGATTATACTATCTCATGCCCGATCTGGGTTAGTCTTCATCCAGTCATTAATGCCATGATTTCTCAGGGTTTTTCTTATCTCAGCCCCTTTTTCTTCTTCTTCCGCACATAACCTGAATTGGCTCATTTAGTCCTAAGGCTTGAACTACCACCTACATTGCACATTAAGGCACTTCCTTTCAACAAAGTTACTAGACACCAGTGGTGCACAAAACAAAGAACCTTGTCTGGGGCTATGCCTATGGCTCAAGGAGTAGGGCACTAGAGGTGGCAGGTTCAAACCCAGCCCCATGTCAAAAACTGCAAAAAAAGAAAGAAAGAAAGAAAAAAAGGACCTTGTCTGCATGTAAGCAGAGAACTGCTGAAGACTCCCAGATAGCTCTCTTGGACCCCAAAGATGAATCTCTAACTCCTTTTTGGACATCTTTTCCTTAAAACTCACAAGCATATCAAACTTAGCAAGTCCAAAAAGTCAGTCCTGTCTCTCTCTCACCTTACTGACAGCTAACTAGTCTTCTACTCCTCTTGATTCTCTTTGCCCTTAATCTCTCTCTCTCATATATCTATATCAACATCTATCTATCTATATCTCTCTCTCTCTCCCCCCTATCTTCCCTCCCACCCTCATCCTGCCAATACCTTTATTTGGTTACTCATCATTTCTAATCTGTTACCATTCATTACCTGGTCTCCTGTACTACTCTTTCCAATTCAGCCTCTACTTCTCTGTCCAAATTATCTCTCAAAAGCAGTTTTGCTTTTATGAATCCTTGGTTTCTAAGGATCCATGCCATCCACCTTTTAGCCTGCCTTCCTATATTACCTAAACCAAAAACCTACAATAACAACAAACTGGCATTTCCCAGACTTCTTTGCAGGCTGATGCCTTATCTTCATGCTGTGGCAGAGTTAGTAGCTACACTGGTATTTTTCTGGGATTCATTCCTGGGGGCCTGACCTAAAGCTTTCCCATCTACCCCTTTCATCCATATGGTAAGCACTTGATTTTCTGTATTATGACCCCTTTTGCTGAAAAGAACTTGAGCAGTTTATTTTTTATAGCTGAAACTCGAGTAACATAACTCCCCTGGCTCCTCGCTGCCTTAAAGGAAAATTCTGTAGTAATGTGTACACTGCAAATCTAGTGTCCTTTGGCCTCTGTAACTTCAGTTATTACTAAGGCCTTCTCATTCTGTAGTCTCTAACTACAAAGAATCTATAGTAATTCTCATAACCCAATAGGTTCTTTTGCCTCAGGACCTATGTAAACCACTGCTTTCTTTCTCCAGCTCCTCACCTCAGTTCAGCTCAGATGCCACCTCCTCTAGAATTCCTTCTCTGATGTTTCCTCTTTCCTAAAACATTGCAGATAATAGTCCTCTCCCATAGGATCCTGTATTTAGCTCTCTTGGAACACTTATTAAACTATATTGTAATTTTGTTATTATTTTTACTTTTCACTGGACTGTGTATGTAGATGGATAGAGACCACTCCTGTCTTGTTAACTGCTTTCTGTTCTCCTGTTCCCAGCACACTGCCTGACACATACCTGGTGCTTCATACACACATGTTGAATTCATGAATGTCTTCTTTATCCAGTTGTGTCCACTCAAAGAATCATACTTGCAACCACAAAAGATAAAACCTGATGTTAATGCAGTGAAAATCTAAACCCTTGTATTCCAGATTCTCAAAGAAGGGAGGCAACCTGTCCAAGATTGCATAGCTAATTGCTGGCAAAGTGGGAACTAAACCCTTGTATTGTAAGTCTCAGAAGTGCTTCTGAGAGATTTCAGACCCTAAAACCTGCCATTTGATACCAGCCCTGTACATGTTTTGTTACCTTTCTCAGTTAAGTGACCATTCGACTCTGCTCACAATTTAAAAAAATATTAGGAGCATTTTGAGCAGAAGTACTCCCTTCCTAGATCTAGCCCTTCTGCTGACAAATATCATGGATTCAGAAAATCTCTTGGTCTAGCAAAATTCCAATTCCATCTTTCAATCCCTTCTGCAACATCCTCACCAACTATTTATCCAGTCTCAGCTCCAACACCCGTAACCATGACGCTATTCCTCCCTCTCAAGACAACTTCTTTGTCTTGGGAACTGAGAGAGGATACCCGAGAAGGGTGAGGTAAAGGAGAACAGGTCTTCTCAAGGACACCACAGGATACACTTGCAGGGTCCTCTGCATGGTGACTCAGCTCTTGGGAATTTGTAAACTTAACTTCCTGGAACTTGGAAATTTCCAACTTCTGTGAAATACTGTAGTTCTGCAAGGGCTGGAATAGCATCTCCTGCTTGATTCAAACTGGCCAATAAGAAGGGTACCTGTGGGGTGGAACTTTTTGACTGTCAATAAAAAGGGAAAGGCCAAGCCAGTAGGGGAGCGCAGCCATTTGGGATTCTTCTATGCCGTAAGCTCCCAGCTGGTGAATAAAGCCCTTCCTCTTATAAACGTGGTGTTTGGGTGCTCTTTCTCTCCGTTGGGCATTGTCTTCCTGCAACAGAACAATTTCAGTTGATAGAAAATCTTTCCATATTTTTGAACCAGATGTTATCACTTCTGCCACAACCAAGAGCTGAAGAGCTAGTCATTCCACAAGAGATCCTGGAACAATAATGCTCCTAAATTTACACTATTTTTCTAGCCCTAAAAGGCAGTTCAAAAGACAGTGATAGCTAAAATTAGAGTGTTTAGACTATATCAGACACTGTTTAAAGCCCTTTACAGATATTGATTCTTTTAATCCTCACCAAAAACCCTATGAGGTAGATACTATCATTGTCTTTATTTTCGGATGAAAAAATTGAGGTAGAGTTAAGCAATTTTCCCACATGGCTAATAAATGGAGGATCCCAGATGTAAACCCAAATATTCTTACTAAATTTGTGCTCTTATATATACATGTCACTTATATAAATATCCTAAATAAATATAATTTGGTGATACATGTCACATCTTTCAATAGATATCATATCTCCTAGGTCACAGGAATGAACTGTTTCAATGCCCTGATCTGGGTCTGTTGCAGGAAGACGAGGCCCAACAGAGAGAAAGAGCACCCAAACATCACGTTTATAAGAAGAAGGGCTTTATTCACCAGCCGGGAGCTTACAGCATATAATAATTCTAAATGGCTGAACTCCCAATCTGGCTTGATCTTTCCCTTTTTATCGACAGTCAAAAAGTTCCAACCCATAGGTACCCTTCTCATTGGCCAGGTTTCTGGCATGTGTCCTTTGTCTAGGGGTAAATAATTGGCCCTGAGAGATGTTTTGACCAGGACTTGGTATATGAAAAATACCTTTACAAACTGAAGGGGTGTTCTAACAAATGAATGAATGAAGCCCCTCACCTTGGACAAGGTTATTAGGACTTTGCTGTGGTTTTTGTCTGGGGAGAGGATTAGGGTGTATGCTCCTTAGTCAGGGTGGAGCCATCCAAAATGTTTGGGACTGCTTTATTCATGACCTTGTTAGGGCTCACAGGGTTTGTGTCTAGAGATGGAACCTGAACCTGAAAAATGGGGGTTCCCTATCCAGCCCTGAGTGGGAAAATCCTGTATCAATGTTATATCTCATAAAATGTTTCTCATTTGTAAAATGTAATAATTTGTTTGTTTAAATTATTGGGGAAACTGAGTCTTTGTCAAAGGACAAAGGCAAATTCTTGCCTTTTAAAACTTCTAATTATCAGTTTGGCCCAGTGAATGGGTGACTTCATGGTAAACTGGGATCCTGTTTTGTGGGAAGTGAGTTTTGAGAGTAAGAGAAATTAGACCGGCTCGGCGCCTGTGGCTCAAGCAGCTAAGGCACTAGCCACTTACACCTGAGCTGGCGGGTTCGAATCCAGCCTGGGCCTGCCAAACAACAATGATGGCTGCAACCAAAAAATGGCCGGGCATTGTGGTGGGCACCTGTGGTCCCAGCTACTTGGGAGGCTGAGGTAGGAGACTCACTTGAGCCCAGGAATTGGAGGTTGCTGTGAGCTGTGATGTCACATCGCTCTATCCAGGGTGACAGCTTGAGGCTCTGTCTCAAAAAAAAAGAGACATTAGACAGAAAGGAGAATGGCATTGTGTAAAGAAAGAATCTTGTGTGATAAATTTTGTCCTGAATGGTTGTCCAGAATGGTTGAATGTAAGAAAGTGAAAGGCAGGGCAAAAGTTAAAGAAAGTTTAGAATGTTTGTAGATTGTGCAGGTTAAATGAAGCTCATAAAAGCAAATTTGTGAAAGAATTTACATGTGATCCAGTTGACTATATATTTCCTTTAAAATCCTTTGGCATGTAATCTTATTCAAACCAGTGTTTTAGACCTTTGATATCTGACAAACCTTCCAAAATCAAAATTCTAAATTTGAGGCTTGGCACTCCTAGTGCAGTGGTTGCAGCACTGGCCACATGCACTGAGGCTGGCAGGTTCAAACTCGGCCCAGGCCAACAGAAAAAAACCAAAAAAGGCACAACTCTAAAGTTGGTCTTCTTGAAATATTAAGACCACTGAAAGTAATAGGAAAACAAATTATTAGACTTATTAAAAATGTATAGGAAACATCGTCAAATACAAAATGGTGATTAATTTTGTATGGGTTATGAATAAAGCATTGTTATGTCCTCACCTGTAAAGCATTGGTCAGTCCTAACATATAAGACATTGGTCTGTCCCAACATATATTGTTGGTAATAATTTTAATTCATCTAAAAAAGAAAGTGTGTTTTATGTAACTGGCTGAGTCAACAGTTTATCCTAAAAAGGCAAAGAAATATTAAGAGAGGATGACAAATTCTCTCAAATTCAAATTCCTGATGTCTTTGGAAATTGAATACCTTTGGACTAAAAGCAGATTTTCAGAACTTTCATTGGAAAGTTAACGTATCTGTGAGTATTGCTAACGTAACTTCAAACAGAACAGAAATAAGTTACGTGGAACTGGGCTAGTTAGTTATGACTTTTTGTTCAAAATATTGTTAATTCTCTCTGTGTTCTGTTTTCCATAAGTCAAGAAAATAATTTTCTGTCTTTTGAGCTATTTGTAGCTTTTCAAGCAATGTATGTACTTATGGGCAGAATTTGAAACATGTATTTTTTTCTCTCTCCTTGATTTCTCCAGACTTTGAAAGCCATTTGTAAATATTCTTAATTTCTGACAATACAGTTATTTGCATAAGTTCAATAAGAATCTGTTTTGTTCTATAGGACATGATGAAGGCACTGGTTATTTTACCAAGGCTTTGGCTAGAATAGCATTTCCAGAGGTATCCAGACTATGTCAAGGAATCAAGGTTGACTTTATAAGGCCAATAAGAAAATCCCTTTGGAGAACTGGCCAGATATCCATCAGTAACATTTCCTGATCTGTGGTAAGTAATGAAGGTCACTTGCTGACAGGTCCCAGAATTGAAATATGCTTGGGGAACCTCAAGAGAATGCATACAGGTACCTAATGGCACAGATGAAACCTGGGCTCATGAAAGGCTTTCAAGAAAGTCCAGCCTGAGATTCCTTATAAAAGGTTCCAGCAAAGCCAATTTTAAAGGAAAGAAGAGCCTAGATGGCTAATAATTAATTATTCTTACTGTACTTTACCAAAATAATCAGTCTCAGTATACTGTAGGTAGAGTTTATTTTAGCAAGTAAGTTCTGCTATACTGTCTTTAGTAAAGAAAGAAATTGGAGAGAGAAAAATAGTTCAAAGAGAAAAGAGACTGTGACCCACCTGTATTTAGATCCCAGCATTGTCTGTACTGTCAACTCATAAAATGAGACATAACTGTTTTACTAAATTGATCTGTTAAATGAGACTAAAAGACTGGTCAAAGAGTATAGAATTATATACAGTAGTTATATTTACTCTGAAGCCTTAAGACTCAACAAAGGTTGCCTGTTGGCTACACTGGAAAAATTTGCATAGTATTAGATGTTATCTACTGTGTCTATATAGATACTTCAGGAAGAATTAAAGCCTAAATTGAGAATTTCTCGATAAATGGTGTAACTGTAACACTGCATCCTACTGTGCCTAATCCATATACTCTGCTGAGTCTGCTGCCAGAAGAAGCCAAGTGGCACACTTGCCTGGACTTAAAAGATGCCTTTTCAGTATAAGGCTGGCTCCGGGAAGCCAGAGGCTGTTTGCTTTCCAGTGGGAGAGACCAGACATGGAAACTGCAATCCAGTACCCATGGACTAGGTTGCCACAGAGGTTCAAAACACCCACGATTTTTGGAGAAGCACTGGCTCATGACCTCCAGAAGTTCCAGGCTGAGGAATAGGAATGTATGCTGCTCCAATATGTTGATGACCTCCTTTTAGTTTTGTTACTGGAATTTAGTCCTTGTAGTTTTGTTACTGGAATTTCTTCAGTGAGTCTTTGGTCTCAGGAATTTGAGAATTGAGCCCACAGGCTACAGATCAGTGATAAAATGGCATTTTGTGGGACTGAGGGGCATGCAGAGGGAGTGGAGAGTGCCAGAGCTAATGTGTGTGTTAAGGAATCAAGGTTGACTTTATAAGGCCAATAATAAAATCCTGAAAGGCTAATAGAAAAGCTTTTATAAGGCCTGATCCTTTTAGGGCACCCTACCCAGGTAAGGCTGTGCCTGAGGAATGGACTGTTTTTTATGACATCTAGAGGTATGTGGCTATACAGTGTCCAAATGAAAGAGATTTGCCAGTGGCAAGTACGTTATCTAGGATTTACTATTCAGCAGGGGGAGAGGAATCTAGGCATGGAATGGAGGCAGGTCATTAATCGCCTCCCCACCCCCACAAGCCAAAAGCAGGTTCAGGAATTCCTAGGCGCAGTCAGTTTTTTTTCATCTTTGGATCCCCAACTTTGCCATCTTGGCTAAACCCCTGTATGAAGTAATTAAAGGAGAGGAAGGAGAGCCCTTGGAGTGGGAAGGAGAACAGGAACGTGCCTTCTCCCAGTTAAAAATGAGGCTAATAAATGCACCTGCACTGGGGCTACCAGACTTGGCCAATCCCTGCACTCCATTTATCTCAGTGAGAGGAAAGATGTCTGTGGGTGTGTTAACCCAACTGGTTGGATCATGACCAAGGCCTGTAGCTTACCTCTCTAAGCAGTTGTATGAACTGGCAAAAGGATGGCCACCATGTTTATGGGCTCTAGCCACTACTGTTCCTCTTGTGCAAGAAACTGATAAGCTGAGTCTAGGGCAGATCTCAGAGTGAAAGTACCCCACTCTGAGGTCACTTTAATGGACACTAAAGGACATTTTTGGCTCTCTAACATAAGAATACCCTAAACCAAGCCATGTTCCTTCCAGTCAGTGGAAGAGAGACTGAGCATGACTGTACGGAAGTTATAGATAATGTGCATTCTAGCAGACCTGACTTGCATGACCAGCCTTGGACAGTTGTAAACTGGTACTTATATGTAGACTGAAGCAGTTACATGACAGCGCCAGGTGATCAGCAGGCTGAGTATGCAGTGGTTACCTTAACAGAGACTATGGAGGCTAAGCCCCTACCCCAAGGAACATTAGCTCATAAGGCTGAGTTAATTGCCTTGACTCAAGCCTTAGAACTAAGTCAAAGGAAAAATGTGAATGCTTTTCTGACTCTCCAAGTACTCAGGGCATCGTACAAAGAGAAAGGACTATTAAATTCTGGGGGAAAGAACGTTAAGTATCAGCAGGAGATACTTCAGTTACTAGAGGCAGTATGGAAACTGTAGAAGGTAGCAGTGATACATTGTCCTGGACATTAAGGAGATGCTTCCACCATCACTAAAGGAAACACTAGGGTCGGTACAGAGGCAAAAAGGGCTGCATCCAAACCATACCAGATGTCACGAGTGGCTCCCCTCCATTCCATGGGTTCCCCATGGAGCTCACCCCATCTACTCCCAGGAGGAGAAGGAATGGTTGGCAGTGGAGGGGAGCCAGGAAGCAGAGGGAGGATGGATAAAGATGCCAGATAGACAAGTAGCAGTCCCCCCAGGTTCTAGGAGCCACGATGGCGACAAGAGTATTTGAAGAAGTTGCTGGGTGGGTACTTCTACATCGCCCACCTGGCAGCCCTGGCCAAAACTGTCAGTCTACAGCGTGTCACCTGCAGCAGGTTCAACATGCGCCAAGGACTGATGTTACCCCCAGGAATCCAGCAGTATGGAGCAACACCCTTCAAGGACTTCCAGGTAGACGTTACTGAAATGCCCAGGTTTACAGGGAACAAGTACTTGCTGGTGATGGTCTATCAGACTTGGAAGAGGTAAAAGCCTTCCCCACCATGATAAAAAGGACTCCTGAAGTAGTAAAAGTATTGCCTAGAGGGCTAAGGGACGACCGTCGCAGCCTGGTGACGTCGCACAATGGGTGGATAGCCCCCATGGGTAGTGGAGCCCGTTTGTTCCTCTCGCGTCACACCTGGAGCCAGAGCCCGTGAGAAGTGGAAAGGCCGAAAGACGTCTTCTCCATGCCGCCCCAACCCCAGCGGATCTTTGGCCTCTTCCCCACCCTTGCGTTGAGTTACAGATCACCTGAAGGTTGTTCATCAAGTAACAAGATTGTCATGTATTCAGCAAGCACTTATCAAGTATTGTCTGCCAAATGCAGTAGGCAACAGAAACACTGATGAACACTTATTATTTCACTCCCTGGGCAAGTTCACTGTCTTGTGGAGCAGAGGATTAAGGATTTAGCCGTGAATCTTGCTGAGAATCCTCAATTATAGGGTGATTCTGTAAGAAGACCAAACTGAGCAAAAATTGTAAACTTGGGAGTTCATTCAAGACTTGGCCAGAGGACCCTCCACCCATCTCAGTGTTTACACTTAATGGGCCACATGTGTCCTTCTCTAGCACTTAGCATAAAATACACACTCAGATGTCCGCCACATTGAATTAATTTCAAAACAGGACACTGACGCCCAAAGAGACAAGTTAACCTGGCCAGAGCAGGGCCTGGAACTCAAGCTGTCTTCTGATTCCCAATGATGTTCCTTCTCTTGGTACCGCAAGGTGTGACTCAGGTTGCCTCTAATAAACAGGACGATGACCTGGAGGAAGGCGAAGTAAAAGACCTCAGAGACAGGAAGGTGAGGTCTCGTCCCACCTGCCAATTCTTCATGAAAGATGAGACACCACTGTCCACTCTACTTCCACCAATATCCAATTCCATACCATTCAGAGACCAGGTTAAAGTCTCACCTTGTCACCCTCTGAGAATGCCATGGCGTCACAGCTCACAGCAACTTCAAACTCTTGGGCTCAAGTGATCCTCTTACCTCATTCTACTGAGTAGCTGGGACTACAGGCACCTGACACAATACTTGGCTAATTTTTAGAGATGAATCCGCGCTCTAGCTCGGGCCGGTCTCAAAGCAATCTACTGAGATCAAGCAATCTACTACCCTTGACCTCCCAGAGTGCTAGGATTACAGGTGTGAGCCTCTGCACCTGGCTTACATTCATACTGTTGTGTAACTACCATCCCCATCCATCTCCAGAACTTTTTCAACTTGGAAAACTGAAACTCGGAATCCATTGAACAACAGTTTCTCATTCTTTCTGCCCCTGACACCTGCCATTCTACTTTCTGTCTTTAGGAGTCCTGACTACTTTAGGTACCTCATGTGTAAGTGGAATCATACAGTATTTATCCTTTTGTGCTTAGTTTCTTTCACTAGCATGATGTCTTCAAATGTTTCGAGATATATTCGTGCTGTAGCCTGTGTCAGAATGTATGCCAAGTATGTTCTGTTGTGTGAATAGACCACGCCGTCTTCATGCGGCACCATAAGCAGGCTCCTGGGCCACAGTGCACCAGGGAGGGCAGTTGTCTTCTTGATGCACCTGGAGTGGAGCTGCGGATCTTGTGGCAACTCTGTGTTTGAGATTTTGAGGAGCTGCCAAGTGGTTTGCCACAGCAGTGCACAAGGTTCCCGGTGTCTCCATGCCCTCGCACTGGTGCTGTTTTCTGTTTTTTATAACTGCTATCATAGTGGATATCAGTTGGTATTTCCTTGCGGTTCTGATTCACATCTCCTGGTGATCACAGTGTTGGCCATCTCATCCTGCACTCATTGGCCATTGGTGTGTCTTCCTTGGAGAATCATCATTTGCTCTTTTTTTTTTTTTTGAGACAGAGTCTCATTATGTTGCCCTCGGTGGAGTGCTGTGGCATCACAGCTCACAGCAACCTCAAACTCTTGGGCTTGGGGGATTGTCTTGCCTCGGCCTCCTAGGTGGCTGGGACCGCAGGCACCCACCATGGTGCCCAGCTGTTTTTTTGTTGTAGTTGTCCTTGTTTGGCGGGCTCCTGGGCCAGGTTTGAACCCGCCAGCCCCAATGTATGTGGCTGGTGCCCTAGCCTCTGAGCTACAGGTGCAGAGCCCGTTTGCTCATTTTTTAATCCCTACTTACTCTTTTGTATTTAAAGCAGCAGGTCTCAGAGTGGGGTCTGTGGACCCCTAAGGGTTCTTGAAATTCTTTCTGGGGACTTTGAAGCCTAAACTGTCTTCAACATGGTGGTAAGACTGTCCTAGGAGTCAGGTGTCACCATCATGCACTCCCACTTAAAATGCTAGTTTTGACTGTGTGGTGGCTCATGCCTGTGATCCTAACCATTTGGGAGGCCAAGGTAGAAGGATCACTTGAGTCTAGGAGTTTGATACTATCCTAGGCAACATAGTAAGACCCCCATCTCCACCAAAAATATTCAAAATTATTTGGGCTTGGTGGCGTGGGCCTGTAGTCCCAGCTACTTGGAAGATCTAGCCAGGAAGGTCAGTTGAGGCCAGGAGTTCCCCATTACAGTGAGCTACAGTTGTGCCAGTGCACCCCAGCCTTGGTGACAGAGTGAAACCCTGTTTCAAAGAATAAGATAAACAAAATGCCAGTTTTACTTTTATGACTATGATATAGCAATAAGAATTATAATACATTTAAATCTTCCACTTGAATATGGGTCTGTCTTGGTTAGGTGCCTGTGGCTCAAGCAGCTAGAGCGCCAATCACATACACCAGAGCTGGCGGGTTCGAATCCAGCCCAGGCCTGCCAAACAACAATGACAACCATGATCAAAAAATAGCCGGGCGTTGTGGCAAGCGCCTGTAATCCCAGCTACTTGGGAGGCTGAGGCAGGAGAATCACTTGAGCCCAGGAGTTTAGAGGTTGCTGTGAGCCGTGACACCACGGTACCCTACCCAGGGTGAAAGATTGAGACTCTTTTTGTCTCAAAAAAAAAAAAAAAAAAGAATATGGGTCTCTCAAAAAACCCAATTCTATGGAGGTATAATTTACATGGCTTAAAATTCACCCATGTTGGTTCAGCGCCTGTGGCTCGAGTGGCTGGAGCACCAGCCACATACACCTGAGTTAGCGGGTTTGAATTCAGCCCGGACCCACCAAGCAACAACAGCTGCAGCAAAAGGATGGCCGGGTGTTGTGGCGGGTGCCTGTGGTCCCAGCTGCTTGGAAGGCTGAGGCAGGAGAATTGCTTAAGCCCAAGAGTTAGAGTTAGAGGTTGCTGTGAGCTGTGATGCCACGGCACTTTACCCAGGGCGACAGCTTGAGGCTCTGTCTCCAAAAGAAAAAAAAATTCACCCATGTTAAATGTATGATTCAGTGATTTTTAGTAAATTTACCAAATTGTATACCCATCAAACAGTCCATTTTTGGACCATTTCCTTTATCCCAATAAGATCCTTCGCTACAGTCATCCCCCTATCCTCAGGGGATACATCCCAGCACCCCCCAGTCAGTACCTGCAACCGTCAAACCACGGACAGTCCCCAGCCCCATGCGTCCTGTGCTTGCTTCTATACAGATGTGGCTGTGATAAAGTTTAATTTGTAAATTAGGCACAGTGAGAGATTAGTTACTATAATGTAACATTAATAAGATAATAGTGGGGCTGCGCCTGTGGCTCATCAAGTAGGGTGCCGGCCCCATATACTGAAGGTGGCAGGTTTAAACCTGGCCTTGGCTGAACTGCAAAACAGGAAAGTAGCCGGGCGTTGTGGCGGCTGCCTGTGATCCCAGCTGCTCAGAAGGCTGAGGCAGGAGAATCGCCTAGGCCCAGGAGCTGGAGGTTGCTGTGAGCTGTGTGATGCCACAGCACTCTACCGGGGGAGATAGAGTGAGACTCTGTCTCTACAAAAAAAAAAGATAATAGTGATAACAAATACCATAATAAAAGTTACCGTGAGTGTGGTCTCACTCACCCTTGTGATGCTGGACTGTGGAGGGGATGACATGAAGGGAGGTGAGTGGGAGGCACTGTGATGTGGTGCTAGGCTGCTGCTGGCCTTCTGAGGACACATCAGGAAGCTCATCTGCTCTGGGTGACCCTGGATTGTGGAGCCAGGACAGCGAGCACAAGCACACAGTGCCTCAGCAGTCAGCGTGATGACCACAAGGCTGCTGAGTGAGGCAGGCCGGGCTGTGGCCGGCACAGGTCTGCGGGGCAGAGTGGATGGTGGAGGACTTCATGGTGCTGTTCCACATCGCTTATAATTTAAAACTTATGGATTATTTGTATCTGAAATTGTCCATTAGTATTTTGGACCTCAGGTAATTAATACTGGCAAGTCCAGCAGCAGTTGTGATGGGGGTGGGGGGGCAGTTGCTACACATGTCCTCAACATTCAGTGAGATGGGTGGCCATGCACCTGGGGACTGCTGGTGCCCTGAAACCCAGTGGTCGTTGTGAAGTCTGAGCTGCGGTGGGACTGCCACACTCTCTCCAAGGAACAGGCATTCATGGATTGGCAGGCATGCCTCGGGGAAGCCAGCCTGGGCCTTGGCAGTGAAGCAAGCCCACCACTTGAAAGAGAACAGCAGTTAACAGTGGTAAAATTCACACTCTTATGTGAAAATTAGACTTTTGGAAAACTTGTGTCTGCCACTGTGAGCTCAGCAGCTTCCCAGTGTATAATGACTTCTCCACATGTTACAGAGTCGCACCTGGTAAAAGGTCCACTCAGTTTTCAAGACAGATGTGTGGATTTCAGTGGACAGACCTGGGTTAGATTCTGCGTAGCAGCTTGCTGTTAAGAGGCCATCATTTGTTGAGTTAGATGTGGTGTCAGGAAAGAAGTTCCCAGGAGTCTGAAAAGGCTGAGATACCCTTCTTTTTCCAGCTGCAGCTCTGTGAGGCTGCATTTTCTTCACCTTCTTCAACCAAAAAGCCCATCCCAGGTGCCGACATGGGAATGGGAATCCAGCTGCTTCCATTCTGATGTCAGCACTGAGAGGGAGATAACGTAGCTCTTCTCACAAGATGCTTTCATCAAATATTTGTGTCTCCATATATTTCTTATTATTTTTAAACAAAGAAATATCTTTAAATTACTTTTACCTTCTAATATAGTAAATTTTAATGGAAATAACTCATATAAACAAAGGTTGCCTGGATTGCTGAGAGCAAAATGGTAGAGAATCATTATTAAGTCTTACCTATGGAAAAAAAAAAGTATTGCCCAGAGAAATCATCCCATGGTTTAGGTTGCTACGCTGGTTTAAACTTGACAATGGGCTAGCCTTCATACCAGAACTAGTGCAAAAAATAAGCTAAAGCTTTGAATAACTTATAGGCCTCAAAGCTTAGACA
>CAUYRH010104074.1:0-50280 GCA_963574655.1 Perodicticus potto
TGTAGTCCCAGCTACTTGGGAGGCAGAGGCAAGAGACTCGCTTGAGCCCAGGAATTGGAGGTTGCTGTGAGCTGTGATGCCATAGCACTCTACCCAGGGTGACAGCTTGAGGCTCTGTCTCAAAAAAAAAAAAAAAATGTGTAATACTAAATATATATCAATAACAAAAGATGAACACAAGTCATGTTTGAGTACCTCTTGTAATTGTAGAAGTCAAACATGAATGAAGTATTATAATATAGGTTTTTTTTCTTTCTTAAAAAAAAGACATTTATATTCTACATTTAGTAAATTTCACTTGTAGCCTCTAAGATGCACCGTAGGTGTGGTCCCCTCTCCGCCCATCTTCCCCCCTCCCCTCCCCTCTCTTGTCCCTTTCCCCATATTCTTCGGCTATAATTGAGTTTCATAGTAGGGCTGAGTACATTGGATACTTTTTCTTCCATTCTTGAGGAAGAAGAATACTTTGCTAAGAAGAATATATGGTCATTTGTTATGTATGCAGTAATAGAAAATTAATACAGACATTCGATTTGTTTCTCTCTCTGAGTCATAAGTTACAACATGGACTGGAAATTCTAATCCTTAAACTACAATTGACCAGGATGAATTTAAAAATAGGTAGCACGCACATCACATCAGCCTAAGTGTCAATTCTTGTTTCCTAATCCTCCAGAAAGGGGCCTTCTCACACCTGCTATCCTCATCATCCTTCCGCACTGATGGTGTTTCCTTCTTGACAGATTTACTAGGTAAACACTCAGCTTTCTCATCGGTTCAGTAACTGAAATACTGTTCCACGTTAACTTCATGCCTGATTGACTTTTGAATGTACAAACATCATTCCAAACTTCACACAGATGGATCAGGGGAAAAAAAATAGAAGATGGTAAAATGAACAGAAATGAGCACAACAATGCTTATCAAATTCCTAAGGAACAGCGTAGCATGGGGCCTGTGGCTGCCAACCACATATACCCTGGGCTGCTGAGCTGAGGAGCAGTTGGCTCCAATCCTCTCTCCATGGCCAGAAATATCAAGTCCTCGGAGAGTAAAGAAGCGCTCAGGAGCAGCCTGGAGTGCAGCTTTGAACTGCTGGACTCTTCAGCCGCCCGGAACAGTTGACAGATGGAGCAGGTTACGGGGCCAGGTGGGGAGGCCGGGCTGCCATCTAGCTTCCCGCCCCTCGGCCCATCCTTCTGCTGTTCTGGGATGTCCCACAGGAGCCCAGGCGCAGCAGGGATTTGAAAGGATGGGGAACACTTTAGCAACAGCACCTGAGGCGACCACAGACGTGCAGCTAGCCTTTAAGAGTGGGGGCCAAGTGCCCCCCCTTGCTATGCAAACAAAACTCAACTAAACTCTGGAGGAGGAGTTAGCCATATGTTAGCTTTATCCTATAGGCGGATTAAATAAACTCCCCACTGAGGCCCATGAAGTCACCACTCAGCCAAATAAAAGGAAATTTTTTTTTTTTTTACAGATTTGTTTTGGCGGGGGCTGGGTTTGAACCCGCCACCTCCGGCATATAGGGCCAGCGCCCTACTCTTTTGAGCCACAGGCACCACCCTAAAAGGAAATTTTTAAAAAACTATATTTTATGAATTTTTAAATTTTTTAAATTATGGTAAGAACCCTTGTGAGATCCACCTTCTTGACACATTTTAAAGTACACATACATTATTATTGACTGGAGGTCCAAGGTTGTATAACACATCTCTGGGGCACAACTGAACTTTATGCCCATTGATCAGAAACTCTCCGTTTCCCCCTCCCCTCAGCTCTTGGCAACCTCTGCTTCCCTTCTTTGCTCAGAAAACAAAGAGTTTTTGGACTAGTTAATACCATCTCACCCACCTTAACCCCCAAACCCACCTTAGCCCTTCAATTCCCAGCCTTAACTTTGTTCCCTTTGGCCAACATTTACCCCTCAGCAAAATATAAAACCACCCTGCATGTTGTTTTATACTTTATAACACATCCTTCCCTTTGTCTATCTTGCCACATATTCATCGATGCAACAAATAGAAATTCACACATACAATCTTTGCCATTTGAACATATATATTCCTAGAATGAAAAGGAACAATGAAAAGAGTAGAAAGATTCATTGAAGTTCAAGTTGAGAACAAAAAACCTGCCAATACAGATGGAGCAAATATAAAAAGCTAAAAATAGTTCCTGGGAGGAAAATCACCCTCATCTGCAAGTCAAATCAGCAGATGTGTAATGAACACTCACTCTGTTCAAGACACTACACTAGACGTTAAAGAAATAAACGTGAGCCGTGTTTAAATTATAATTTCTTTCTGTAAAAGTTTATCCTTTGTTTGGGGAACTGAAACAAAAAGATGAGAATGACAACATAATGTACCTTGTACAGAGCATTCCTATTTATAATTCGTTAGCCCTTATTAACCATTTTTACATTCGTCATTGCTTAATTCTTAGAGAAAGAGTGTGGTGAGGGTTTGGTCCTTGTAAAAACTTACTAGGAAAAAGGGAGTCTCAGAGATGTTGCAAATAAGCTGAGGATCACACAGCAAATAAGTGTTGGAGCTGAATCTTAAACACAGTTCTAACTTGAAATTCAATGTTCTTTGCACTTTATACCTCTGTCTCTAGACGAAACAAACTATAAGCATTAATGAGAATGGGAGAAACTATATTATTTAGAATCACATAAACAAGTCTGCAGGAGGATAAGGAATTTGAGCCTGGCCCCAAAGAATGGGAAGTTGTAGGAATCAGGAAAGCGGGAAATGGCACTCTGGGCTGGGGAGATGTTGCCAGCAAAGGCTTGGAAGCAGGAATAAAAATTTTTTTTTTCTTTTTGTGAGACAGTCAACTGAGGACACTTTGTTGCCCTCAACTGAGGGCCCTCAGTTGAGTGCTAGGGCATCATGGCTCACAGCAACCTCAAACTCTTAGGCCCAAGCAATCCTCCTGCCTCAGCCTCCTGAGTAGCAGGGATTACAAGCACTCTTCTCAACATTGGGCTATTTTTTAGCGATGGGGTCTCACTCTTGCTCAGGCTGATCTCAAACTCCAGAGCTCAGGCAATCTACCCACCTCGGCCTGCCAGATTGCTAGGATTACAGGCATGAGCCTGGGCAGGAATAAGAATTTATGTATTCAAGGCCCTGTTAAGATTTATAAGTTATCGAATGTCACCTGCATTTCACACTTTTGATTATTTTCTGTGTCTTTAAAATGAGAAAATACCTTTTTATGTGGTTCATGCAGTATAGAAATAGTTTTTCTCCTTTGTGGCAGGAATGGGGTTGGCGGGGGAGTGGGGAGGGAGGTGAGAGAGTGGGAAGACAGCAGATATACACAGAGGCTCACGCCAAACTGCCTGAGTTAGGCCTCATTTCCATCAGTCGCTGGCTGTGTAACCCAGCAAAAAGCACCCTGATTTCCTTATCTATCAAATGAAGACTCCAAGAGCTGCTAAATCAAACGAGTTTTGTGAGCATTAAATGAATCATCTCCTCTAAAATGCTCACTGAATAAGTGCTCAATAAATACTGAGTTTGAACCCACCTGAGCATCCTATATTTTCCTGCAATAACAAATATCAAATAATCCAACCTGCAACCTTCAAAGCAAAGAAAATTAGAACCTATGGAAGGGCCCAGATCCAGGCAGTTAGGCGAGGAGGTATAACGATGCCACAGAGGGCCAGAAATCCTCAGCTCTAGAGTTCAGTATCTTCAGAGTCAAAATGAGTTCTGAGCAAAATAAGTTTTGTAGATCTAATTAGAAAGTATAGCTTTCTGGCCCCAAAGTGTACAGAGAACTCATGTAAGTGACTTTTTCACAGTAGTCATAAAAATTAATTGAAAGACTTCCTTCAGCATTCAAAGCAGAGTTTGGATCTTTATTTCAGCACAGCAGTCCCCAAATGTTTTGGCACCAGTGACCGGTTTCATGGAAAATAATTTTTCTGCAGATGGAGGTGGGGGTGGTTTCAGGATGTACATCTCCAGCTCATTTCATCAGGCTTAGATTCTCATAAAGAGCCAGGAGCACACAACCGAGATCCCTTGTAAGTGCAGTTTATACTAAGGTTCATGCTCCTTTAAGAATCGGCTGATCTGACAAGAGGCGGAGCTCCAGCCATGATGCAAACAATGGGGAGTGGCTGTAAATACAGATGAAGCTTCACTGGCTCACCTGCCACTCATCTCCTGCTGTGCAGCCCAGGTCCTAACAGGCCAAAGCCCAGGGTTGGGGACTACAGCTTTATTTCACCTAAACATTTAGTATCTGTTTTTAAGGAATTAAGTTCATAACATTTGACTTGTTTTATATTTTGAACACTTCTAATTTAGATGCAATTAAGTGTTCTGGTTTTCTTTTTTTTCTCTCTTTTTTCATGTATGAACAAGTGCAATCCTTGACTTTCACAGATGTTCTCTATCTTGTATGGTTTCCACACACTTCAGCCGCAATAGTCAGTGAACAAGTTCAAGAAGTAAATAGCACAGTTAGACCACTGATACTTAGGACATGAGGCAGTTTCTCAGCATCTGATGCACTGCGAATATTATAAATGCTAAGCAAAATATTGAAAGATTAGAAGAGAAAAAGAAAAACAGAGAATGGGATATAAATGCAACTATAAATAGAAATGCATGAGTCTCTCTCATTTGTTACCTATCATTGACTCACAATGGCATAATAATTAAATTAACCTTAGTTACATGTTCAACACAAATCATCTTGTATTGAAAAGAAAATAATTATCATTAAAAAAATCCTTATTTTCCCCACAACCCTAGGAAATGGAACTTATTATTTCCAAATAATCGTACAGTGGCTCATAAAAAAGGAATGTCTCCGAAACCCAGGCCTAACAGGAAGATTCAAGCTTACTCTCCCTTGCTGCCAGCTACCCCCAAGAATGAAAATGGTATGAATTTCTGGAAAGGGACAGAGGCTCCGTGCTCCAGCCTGCCAATATAGTCCTTTCCCATGGCCTACATTGGTGTATGAGACGAGACCTCTTTCAAATGGATAATTAGTTTCTTCTATTATTACCTTTATTATGAGTTATCTCCATCACTACTTCTGAGGTTAAAAAAAAATTGGGAGGATTCTGGAAAATTCTTTACTTCACTGTAAGTTACCAAATAGGAAAAGAATTTATGCATGTGTTCATGAACATGTAAACTTAAATACACATAAAACCATAATAGTTGGCACAAGTGTAAGATCCATGCAGTTATTTTTTCCTTATCTCATAAAAGGATAACTCTAAAAGTCACTACTACAAATGAAAGTGGACATATGTATCTGAGAGTAATGACACTCAGAAAATTAAATTGAAAAGCACAAAACATTTTTAGGCTCTGTATCAAACTTTTAAAAGCTAAAGTTCCTATGTTCAATTCCCTCAGCTCAACCCTGTAGACAATTACTGCATTTACAGAATTTCTGGACTGAAGAAGAATATATGATTATTGATGAGATTTTTTTCATAATTATTTATTTCCAAGTAGAATTTAATGCCAAGAAAAATAATCAAATTGCTACATTTTTGAAAGGAAAAGAAAATACCCTTCAATGGCCAATAACTAGATAATGTTTTGGTGATAATGGGTTTGCATGACAGTAAAAATGTTACTGTCATTGAAGATGTCGGGTGACACAGAATGGTAAATTAAAAAAAAAAAATACAAAGTAGAAGTGTAAAAAAAGGGAGTCTTGATTGAAATTAATTGTCTGGTCTTCCTGACAGTATTTTGGTCAACAATACTCAATCAATGGCGTAAGGTCCCTTTTCAATGTTTGAAAACAGACTTTACAGAGTCTGACTTTGTCTTATTTCTGAAAATGCTTGAGAAGCACCTACCTGTGGGTGGAAATATAAAGACAGACAGTTAACCAAAGTGCAAAAGGCTCTGAAGCCGCAGGCTTCACCTTAAAATTTGCATATGTTTATTGTGTCATATATGCGTGTTTATTTTAAAAGTTTAAAAGGTCTTAAAATATACCTACCAGTTAAATTCTCTTATTTCATACACACATTCACACGCAAACACACACAAAGTTCAAATAGAATCAAAACTCTAGAGAGAAATAACATGTCTACCCAGTGATTTTAGATACTTCCTTGCCTTCTACTATAAACTCACAAGGTTAAGAAAACGAGATTTTAGATAATCATGAGCAAAGATCAAATTCTTCCCCTTCCAACTTGCATCTGTCAGCTTAATGGAACTAATGTACTTAGCATGGGATGCAGGGTTGTGCCTCACCTGAAGTTTTGGAAATGTCACCCAATTCCCACCTCACTCCAGCTTGAGAGAGTGAAAGTCTCAATACTCATCTAACATTTGAATGGTACAAAGTATATAATCTTCACTTATCCCAATAGGTACTTGACTACTTTTCATTCTATGTCCAGTTTTATGGTATAAATTTTGGGAGTATGAAAGCAGCACCAAGACTTGGGGTCCGTCTTTAACAACATTGCTACGGGAGGGACTATCTTCTGCGTAAATTCTACTATTATTTATCAGACAACATAGTACCAATTTAATACACACACATCATCAAGAAACTCTGAGTAGGTTAGCAATCTGAAAATGAATTTAAGACAGCAATTCCATGTATAATATTATTGATAAGAACAATACACCTAGGAATAACATTGACAAAAGCAATTTAAGGTTTGCATGCTGAAAATTATAAAACATTATAAAAAGAAAGTTTGAAATATCTAAACAATTTGAAAGACATTTCCATGTTCATCGGTTAGAAATTGATCAATAGATTCAACTCAACCTGTATCAAAATCCCAGCTGGCTTCTTTGAAGAAATTAATAAGCTCATCCTAAAATTTACATGGAAATTCAAGGCACTTAGAACAGCCAAAACAATGCTGAAAAAGAATAATATTGCTACACTCACATTTTCTCATTTCAAAACCTACCATGAAACAATTGTCATCGGGAAATTTTAGCACTGGCACAAATACAGACAAAGACCAAAAATAAATAGATTTTCAACAAGAGTGCCATAACAATTTGTTGGGGAAAAGAATAATCCTTTTAATAAATCATGCTAGAACAACTGTAAAAGAATGAAGTTAGATCCCTGGATTATATCATATACAAAAATTTACTCAAAATGGATCATAGGCAAAAATACAGGAACCAAAACTGTTGAACAGTAAAAGAAAATATAAGTAAATATTTGAGATCTTGGGTTAGGCAATAGTTTCTTAGATATAATACCAAAAGTACAAGCAGCAAATGAAAAAATAAATAAATTAGACTTTACAAAAATTACATTTTATGCTTCAAAGAATGCCATCAAAAACATTAAAAGGTAAGGTACAGAAAGGGAGAAAATATGTGCAAATCATATATTTGATAGGAAATTTTATCTAAAATATATAAAGAATTCCTCAATGATGAAAAAGATAAGCAATCTAATTTAAAATGATTACATGAATTATATAGACACTTCTTTAAAGATTTTGCAAATGGTCAATGAATAGATAAAATGATGCTCAACATCATTAATTGTTAAGGAAACACAAACCAAAACCACAACGAGATGCCATTTCCCACCTGGGAATTCTAAAATTAAAAGTAGACAATCCTGAGTGTTTATAAGAATGTAAACAAGGAAAAGCCTTCAGATGCTGCTAGTAGGAACAAAAAAATGATAATCTCTGAAAAGCATTACTGCGTTTCCTCAAGTGTTAATTATGGATTTACAGCATTATCCAGCAATTCACTCCTAGAGATATACTCAAGAGAAATGAATTCATCACACAAAAACATGCACATGAGTATTCATAGCAGCATAATAGTCAAAACATGGATAAAACAAAAAATCAACCAAATGATGAATGGATAAAGAAAGAAAATGTGTAACTCTACAGTGGCATATAATTCAGCAATACGAAGAAATGAAATATTATCTTAATATATGCTGCAACATGGAGGAACTTTGTAAATATTATGCTAATAGAAAGAAGCCAAACATTAAACAGCACAGAAGATGCTTTATACAAAACACCCAGAAGAGGCAGAACCAATTAATAATCAGCTGGGGGACAAGGGGAAGAAAGAATACAACATTACTGCTAGTAAATAGGAGCTTTCTTTCTGGGTGATGAAAATATTCTACAACTAAATAGTAGTGATGGTTACATAACTCTGTCACTGTAGAAAAGGCATTGAATTATATACTTTCAATGGGTGAAATTATATCTTATTAAATGTTCATTATATATCATTAAAGCTATTATTTAATGAAAATCATAAAACATCAAGGAAAATATTTAAAACTGAAATACTCAATAACTAAGACCTATAGTTCATCAAAAGAACACATTCCAAGAGTAAAAAAGGCAAACCACAGAATACAAGACAGTCACCAAAAAATACATATCTAAAAAATGACTCATATCCAGAATATATATAGGATTCTTAGAAACTTAAAAAAATAGGAAGAAGAAGAAAAGGCAATCCAGTAGACATATGGGCAAGACTTATATACAAATACTTCACAGAAGATGCCAACTGAAAAAAACACATACTAAAAGATGCTCAGTTTCATTAGTCATCAAGAAAGTAAAAATCGATTACGCAAAGTGATGCCACTACATACCCATCAGGACAGCTAAAATGAAAATGACACAAAACATCAAAATCTGGGGAGGATCAAGAGCAAACAGAAATCTGACATACTGTTAGAGGGATAAGAAACTGTTACAACCATTTACATGAACATACCACATGCAACCTTACACAGCAATTCTTCTTTTAAGTGTATAGACAGCTGAAATTGCATCAATAGAGGGATATAAGGATAATAACATCAGTATGGTTAATAGTCCTCTTAGAGTAGGAGACTAGGAGACAAGGATGCAGGTGTTAAACAACCTGCACACAGAAACTAACTAGGGCACTGGGCTAGGAAGGCAGGTGCAGAGACTTGCAGAGTTGGGTGCAGGTGTTAAGGTCTAACTAAGGGTTGATAACCACAGACAAGGATAGGATTTCACCAGCTTCTCAGCTGTCTGACCCCACATGAGCTTCATGTAGGTTACCTTACATGAACTTCGGTTAATTACAATCTCATTTGCATTGTGGTTTTAAAATCCCTCCACCCTCAAAATCACCATGACAGCTCCAAAAACACTACACAGAGTATGGAAATGGGAGCAAATATAATTCTAGAAACTACTACTCATATTCTTAGTAAAAGCCAGGCTGTTAGCTTTGAATATTCCTCCCTTGAGACAGTAAGACTTCATAAGACACAAAACCCTTCTTGTTGGTACAGCTGCTCTTTTTGAGCTTACCCGCTCCCTCTCTCTTAAGAGAGTCTACTTTCACCTTGGCTTTCAATGAAAGTTGCTTGCTTTGGCTTACATGGTGCATCTTGAAATTTTTTTTCTTCTGATGATCGCCAGGAACCTGAAAGAACCTCCACTCGTAGGATAGTAAAGTCCCAAACTGGAAGAAATGAAAAGATCTATCAACAGTAAAATATATAGATAAATTTTACTCATTTATAACAAGTATATGTTAAATGACTATCAAATGGAACAAAGAAGCCCGTTACCAAAAAGAGCATATTCTACAACTTAACCTAAATAAAGTTTAAAAGCAGTAGAAACTTTTCAATAGTAATAAAAAAAAAAAAAAAACCAGCATGGGGGTTACCCTTATAGGAAGGGGTCATGACTGTAAGGAGATATAAGGAGGGCTTCTTGGGTACTAAGGATGAAATATTTATTTCCCAAGGTGAAATTAATTGAGCTATATACCTATGATATCTGTATTTAACATATGTATCTTATACTTCAACAACATATTTGCCTTAAAAACCCATGCAATCATTATACAAGTTTGTCATTCATCATATATACTTTTTAGAAAGGTATCCAAGGTTAATACATTTCAAAAGGCATATCATTTAGGTAACCTTCTCTAAACATACAGTATAATATTCTGAATTAATTAAATTTGAATTAATAATACAAGCTTTCTAAAATTTAAATCAACCTAGAAATTGAAATTCACTATTATAAATATCTCCTAGATAAAAGCATAAATTAAAACAGATTTTCAAAAAGTGCAGAAAATAGCATAGAGCATGGGACACAGCAAAAGCCAAGGAGGTGTGGCCAAAGTGCCACATATGTATATGTATAGTCAAATCCATGATTTTCACTTATCTCAAAATTGTAAAGGAAAGAACAAGAATAAATAAACTAAGCTTTCAATTCAAGAATCTCTAAGAACAACAATGAAAGTCTAAGGCAAGCAGGAGGTAAACAACATTGAAGAGAAAAAGAATAATTACTGAATTTGGAAATAGAACAGAATCCATAAATTATATTCCATTTTATCAAGTAATAATAATATTTTTAAAAAACAGAAAGAGAAAAATGGATCCTGTGTTCCTTAGACACTGCTCCTCTCTCTCTGCCCCTTCCCAGTGAGAATTGTGGCATTTGATCAATGATCCAAAGGGTCAACCATGTCTGTGCACGTGGCTCCTGGGTGGATTGGACATCACATCATCCATCCTATTCATAACTACTCACTCAGAGAGCACTGTTTTTGTCTCAGAATTCTACTAATCACGTGACACTAGATATCTAATTTTTTTTCCCTGTAGAGACAGAGTCTCACTTTATGGCCCCCTCAGTAGAGTGCTGTGGCATCAAAGCTTACAGCAACCTCAAACACTTGGGCTTAGGCGAGTCTCCTGCCTCAGCCTCCCAAGTAGCTGGGACTACAGGCACCCACCACAATGCCCATCTATTTTTTTTGTTGCAGTTTGGCCAGGGCCGGGTTTGAACCAGCCACCCTTGGTATATGGGACCGGCGCCTTACCCACTGAGCCATAGGCGCCACCCCTAGATATCTAATGTTGTAAAGAGAAGAAGTATGTTTATTCTGAATCCAATTCATGTCAATTATATAATCAATTCTAAATACATGAATTAAGTGTCCTCAGTAGCACCTACAGTGCTAAACGCTGTGGTGCTATGGTTAGAGAACTTGGGACCATGGACTTTTCACTAGTTATCTCATTATACCTTCCTTCTATTTCCACGTCAGATACCTTTAAAGACGGGATGAATTGCCATTGGGAATAAAATTTGAACCACTATAATAGAACAGCATAACATTCATTTGTCAGATAAGTATACCTCATCAAATGTCCTTGTCCTGTGCCACAGAACTACAAACGCAGGACTTTGTCAGCAATTTTTGCCATATTTTGTCCACTCTTCACCCTTTTCAAAGCCCAACTTGGACAATTTCCAACAAAGACAGCCTTGAGGACTTCTGTAAGTATACAATAACTACAAGTCAGATCACAAAAATATGACATACTTACATCACAATAACTTAGCTTCTTACCCAAGAATCACTTTCACCATAATACTTGCAACTGGCTTGGAGATTCTGGTATATGCCCTAAGTGGAAATGGGAAACAGCTGTATGAAAATAACTTTGCATTCATTTAGGGTTATGGTCAAGAAGGGCACATCGCTCAAGAGGAGGGCTATTCCACCTCTCCTGCACGATGTTCTCCATAACGAATTTCTTTTAAAACTTAGCAAAACTTTGCTCTTTTAAGGTATGCATATCAGATATGCATGTCTTTCCATTGCATATGAAGCATTACATAGCAAAGTTTATTTCTCTTTTTGATTTTGTTAGCCAAAGTCTTTAAGCCAAATTTAAAGCCCAGCTAAATGTTAATACCCTGGCCGACTTACCTATTTTTATTAGAGAATGTATATAACATAGTGGCTAAGAGTGAGCTCCATGTAGTCACACTGCCCACGGTCACACCAGAGCTTGGTCACTTACCAGTTGTCTGGCCTTTAACAATTTTTTTATTTTTGAGACAGAGTCTCACTATGTCACCCTCAGTAGAGAGCCATGGTGTCACAGCTTAGCAACCTCAAACTCCTAGGCTTAAGAGATTCTCTTGCCTCAGCTTCTCAAGTGGCGGGGACCACAGGTGCCTGCCACAACACCTGGCTGTTTTTTTGTTGCAGTTGTTTAGCTTGCCCGGGTGGGGTTTGAATGCACCATCCTCAGTGTATGTGGCTGGCTTTGTAGCCACTGTGCTACGGGCACCAAGCCAACCTTTAACAATCTATGCACCTGCTCTAAGCTTCAGTTTCTTTATTACAAAAGCGGGTAATATCTCCAACCTATAGAGTGTGTGACTATTAAATAAGAGAAGCCATTTGAAATGTCAACACCTGGCAAGTTGTACTCAATGGTTTTATACATGTTATTTTAATAATCTCATTTCATATTTACTTTTATTATTAACTACCTCTAATTTTTAAAATGCTGAAAATTAACACCATTAAAATGGCTTAGATGCTTTAATTATTGCACTATACTGAATCTCCACCAATAAGTTAATTAATCATGAAAAAACGTTATTAGCTATTAGATTTGCAACAACAATTTCCCTCCAACAAAAAAGTGAGATCATGTGGACATATAATTCATAACATCGGATAGATACAAAGCATAAAATTTTCCTTCTCATAAATTTGGTGAAGGAAACAAAAGACATCACATGTACATAAAAAAGAGATTTGGTGCATTATTATTTTCTGGTTTTATATGGGGGATGATGTTATAAATTTGAGTGCAAAAGCAGTCGTTCTATGTATGCTAAGACAACCTTAAGCAAACAAAGCTAGAAAAATAAAATGGGAAAGAAGTGGATGAGCTTAACCAAATAGGAAGAGAACATTCTAGAATAGTACATTCCCCACTTTCTGCAGAGAGCACCAACACTCAAAGGCATGACTGTGGGAGAATCTCTTTATATTTGTATTAACTTCAGGACAAGGTATCAATATTGACAGAGTGAAAATTCCATTTGGTGACACTGTATACTTCCTTGCCCTTGACAGTGTAAGTCAGAGTTCATGGATGTGGTATCTCAAGGTCACATCACATCTATAACATATATAACACCATGGAATTTATGTGCATTATTTTTTAGAAGAAAGTAAACATTCTTTATCATTACATCCTTTCTTAATTTTAACTGCTTGATGACTTAGCCAGATACATTAGGCACCAGTCAATGGCGGCACATAAGCTCTCAATCCAACAAAATGGCCAGCAATAGTGAAAAAAAATAACAATTAAATTTAATCCAGATTGCATTGCATTGCTATAAATCACACTAGCAATTTTATTGCCTAATCTCTTACAATAATAATAGCTTACAAGGTGCCAGGCACTGCTTCTAAGCACTTTGTAACTATTTAGTATTAACTTTGACAATCATAATCTTATGAAGTAGTTACCATTATTAACTTTTGTTTTATGAATCAGACACAGAAAGACACAAAGAGATTAAATACATTTTGTAAATCACACTCCTATAAAGAAAAACCAGGAATTAGAAGTTAGTCAAATTGGATCCAAAGTCCACACTCTTTTGGGGGGACAAAGTCTCACTCTGTTTTCCTGGGTAGAGTGTCTTGGCATCATCGTAACTCATAGTAACCTCAGACTTCTGGGCTTAAGTGATCTTGCTTCAGCTGCCCAAATAGCTGGGACTACAGGCCCTGCCACAACACCCAGCTAGTTTTTCTATTTTTAGTAGAGATGGTATCTCGCTTTTGCCCAGAGTGGTCTCGAACTCCCAAGCTCAAGCAATCCACCTGCCTCAACCTCCCAGAGTGCTAGGATTATAGGCATGACCCACCACTCCCAGCCCCAAGTCCACACTCTTGATTCTTTACCACTACTCTGTACAAGGCATCCCAAAATTCTCCCCTAAAGCATCTACCCACAGGAAAAATGGGAAAATGTAGCTAAAGGTGCCTTTCTTTACAAAATATTCATTAAAAATTTTGTCAAAATATTTACAAAGTATTTTCTACATGTTGGCCACCTCTATAAAATTTTGCAATGAATATTTTGTGAATAAAGGTGCAGTTAGCTACAATTTCCCATTTTCCCTGAGTATGGAGATTTTAGGGGAGATTTTTGGGACACCCTACACTACTTCAATAATGTCAGTCTTTGAGATGCAAAATGAAAACTGAACCAAACATGAAAATTGAACTTCAAAGTTGCTTCATCGTCCTTCTGGAGTTTTGAATCTGACTGTCTTGTCTTTTTCTCTCCACTTATCCACACGACTCTTTCTCCTGTTGGAAAGCTCACCCACCCTGAATGCTGTTTCACGCTCCCGTAGAAATGATCCTTCTTTCCTCTGTGCTCCCCCAAAACTTGTATTTTCTTCTAATTGTAACACTTTCCACAATAGGTTACGCTTTGGGTTTGCCTTTTTCTTTCCCTGCTGAGCATAAGATTTTCTTTTATTGCAGAAACTGTGACTTTTGTGTTCCCAAGGCCTGGAGCAGAGGAAGAGAAGAAGGTGGGGGTGGGGGAGAAGGGAGGGAGCAAGGGAGGAAGGAACTGATCTTCTCCGCATTAGAGAGAGAGAGAGAGATCTGAAAGGAAGAAAAAGAAGGGAAGAAAATAAGGGAAGACGCCAGAGTTTTAAGGATACTTTGAAACTGCTTAGACAAAGGAAGGAAAGCCAGTTCCTTCTCCCCTCCACTCTTGTCCAAGAAAGATACTTCGCTGATTAAAACAGGAGCTGGTTCATTTCCAAAAGACTACATCACTCTCCATTTATTAACTTTTATGCTGTCTACAGATGGAGGTCTGCAGACATCTCACTTGTTCAAATACCTCCTGTCCTGGAGACAGACTTCAATTGCAATTAATTTTATCCTTTTGCTGACGACAGCTATGATCCTTCCGCCCTTCACCTGTCGGCTTGTTTTCTTCTGTTTTGCAACTTTCACTGACTTGATCAACAAAATCCCGCAGTTTGGCCCTAATCTCCGTTCTCTCTGGACTCACAAGCATCATCCGTTACCCAAACAAAAATTCTGCCCACTTCTAAACATCTTAAGCTGTGGGGCCAGGAAAGTACCATATTTGATTTCTTCTTCATCACACTATCTTACAGCTACTATTTGTACATCTTCCAGGATACTATTTGTACATCTTCTTACAATCTTTCCTGTAGCTATATATTTAAGCAATGTTTTCTATTTTGAGAGCTGTTCCATTTGGGCCAAAGGTTTATTTAACTTTCCTATAAATGTCATCAGTGTTTGCGATGAATTAATTTGGAGGCATCCAGAGCCATTACCATTACCAGGCTGACCCAAGAGACCCAAGACCCTAGCAACGGAGCCCGGGCCATGGCAACACATAGCCCCTGTGTATTTTAAATAAAGAAATGATGGAAGCCATTTCGTCCCACAGTATATTTCATCCATTAATCTAATAGTCTTTTTTAAAGCCAATACCCTAGTCTGGCCTCCTTGGAATAGCAAAGCCATCTGTACCAACCCAGAATAATTTATTAAAGACTGTGGGAAAAGGAGAGGCATATACTCTCTTCCTTTCGATTTCCCTTGTTTCTGGTTTTCAGGTCTATTTTTACCAGGTTTCCTCCTACATAAGATTTTACATTTTTTCCTGATGTAAATGCCTCATGAACATGCCTTTGAAATAAAGTTCAAAGTTTCCCTCATTATCATACCCCATATTAAAATGGCGCATTTAAAACATGGGTTTTAGACTGAGGCAGCCTGATTCAGAAGATAAATGTACCACTAAGTATCTTAGTAAATTTCACCAAGTCAGTTAACCTGGCTCGGCCTTAGTTTCCTCATCTGTAAAATGGGAATGATAATATCTAGTATTCCAGGTGTGTGCGAGAATTGTAAACAAACATGCCAGGTGTTTAGAAAGTGGAATTTAAAGTTTAAAAATTTTTAAAGTATAAGAGAAAAGCTTGCAGAATAAGAACATAAGAAAGAAAAAAAAGAATATAAAAAAGAAAATATTTTTGTACATCAGTACACGGTGTTTGTATTTTAAGCTAAGTGTTGTTACAAAAGAGAAAAAACGTTTAAAGAAATTTAAAAGTTTATCAAGCACAAACATTAACGGTAAGCTAAGGTTAATTTATTTTTGAAGAAAGAAAAATATTTTTATAAATTTAGTGTAGCCTGAGTGCACAGTGTTTACAGAGGCTACAGTAGGGCGTGGTGATGTCCTAGGCCTTCACATTCACTCACCACTCACTCACTGACTCACCCAGGGCAACGTCCAGTCCTATAAATCACCTGCCAATTTCTCACTGTACTTTTTCAATGTTTAGATGCATGAATACTTAGCACTGTGTTACAACTGCCTACACCATGCATACCAGTTTGTAGCCTAGAAGCAGCAGGCTATGCCACATCGGCCGGGTGGCACAGAGGGCGTGGGTAAGTCCACTCTGTGATGTTTGCACAATAACAAAATCACCGAATGACACATTTCTGGGAATATATCCCCACCATTGAGAAATGCGTGACTACCCTTAATTGCACTAATGTACACAGCTATGCTTTAATAATAATAATAATAATAATAAAAGAAATGCGTGACTGTACTTCAGGAGTAGCCATAAGAATTTATATTTTTCCTGGTAACAAGATCCCAGAACTTCCTCAAGGTTGATGGTCACTGTCAACTCAATCTCTACTTCAGCATTTTGAAAATAGATGCGAACACATATTTTCTCACCAGTGGATTGAAGGTCAAAGTTTCCTTCTTGTCAAGTCTTAATCAGAAGATCTCAGCAAGGAGAGGTGAAAATTATGATACGCTTGAGTGGCTGTGAGACAGCAGCTTGCTGAAGAACCCCTGTAGGGAAGCACAAACTGAACAAGGGGAACAGGCGAAGTTTGCCTATGATTGTGCTTACCTTGCCCAGCTATTGAGAACAGTTAAGTAGAAAGTCAGTGCTGACCCTGCGTTCTGAAGATTGATAGTGCCAATAATCAGATTACCTCCCGAAAAAAAAAATTGCTTTTGCTGAAACAAACTCTCAAGAAGATGCAGAAAGAAAATCCTAGGTACTACATTAGCTGCTGACTTGAAAGGGCCATTTAATTTATTTCTTTGATTATGACATAAGAAGTCAGTGAAAAACTTATCATGAGATGTCACTCTCACTCTGCATGACCTTGAGCACTAGTTATGGACTATCGTGGGCCTTCTGTGAATAGATGCAGAGTTGGCATGGAATCTGCTTTCCTTTAATATCCCTCCGAGAGAGTAAAATAGGATGGTATGCTTCTGACAGATACATAATGCATCATTGTTCTTGGAACCAGCTCCCACTTGATGCCTTGTAAACGAAGGTGCTCAATCAATGTCCTTGGCTGACAGATTGATTCACTGAGAGAGCCTCCCTTGAGAAAAATCTACACTTGAAAGTAGCCCCCATTAAAAAGATTCTTCCGAACCACCACTGCTGAAGTGTGCAATGTAAATACCCTCTTTTCTTTCTGAGAGATAATGAAGGGTCAAAGTAATACAAAAAAGAAATAGTAGGTCTGAAATCTACATAGTTCTGGCAAAATATGTAAATCCAGAGACATAAAAGATGAACAGAAACTAGTGATGCTAATGTACGTTTATGAAGTGTGAAATTTCATTTACGGGAAAAACTCATTTTATTGTGTTTTACTGTGTTGGGCTTTGTGGTAATGCATTTTTACAAAGTGAAGATTTAATAAATAAATAAAATAAAAAGAATAAAAAATACAAAGTGAAGATTTACAGCAGCTGTGAGACAAGCAAGTCTATGAGGGCCATTTTTTCAACAGCATACGTTCATATCATGTCTGTAGGTCACACTTTGGCCTTCTTAAGGTATTTCAAATTATTTATTATTATTTTTTCTGTTTTGGTGATCTGTAATCAAATGATCCTTGGTTTTGCAGTTGTAATTGTTATAGGGCCCCGTGTATAATGCCAACAGAAGGTGGCAGATTTAGTTGATAAATGTGTGTGTGTTCTGACTGTTCCATGGTCCAGTCCTCCATCTCTCTCCCTTTCATCAGGCCTTCCTCTTCCCAGAGACACAAAAATATTGACAGTAAACCAATTAATAACACTTCCATGGCCTCTAAGTGTTTAAGGAAGAGTTGCATGTCACTCATTTTAAATCAAAAGCTAGAGGCTCGGCACCTGTGGCTCAACAGGCTAAGGCGCCAGCCATGTACACCTGAGCTGGTGGGTTCGAATCCAGCCCGGGCCCACCAAACAACAATGATGGCTGCAACCAAAAAATGGCCGGGCGTTGTGGCGGGCGCCTGTAGTCCCAGCTACTTGGGAAGCAGAGGCAAGAGACTCGCTTGAGCCCAGGAATTGGAGGTTGCTGTGAGCTGTGATGCCACAGCACTCTATCCAGGGTGACAGCTTGAGGCTCTGTCTAAATAAATAAATAAATAAATAAATAGTGATGTGTTTTTGCCCACTGAGACAATGCATTGGACGGTAAGTACCTTGGGAGCCCAAAAATGTAATGTCAAATCTACTGCTTTATTTATTTACCTATTTCCAATGAAATAAAAGTCTAACCCTTGCAAACTTTTGCATTTGCAAACTTGTAGACTTCAAAAAAATCAAACCAACATGGCTTTCTTTCACATGTGAAATTTTTCAAGCCCAGAGTGTAACCCAGGTCTCTGAGATACAGAGGCTTCCCTAAGCAGCTCAGGACCTGTCCTAACAGAGATGAAAATGGGTGCCGTTTCTCCTCTGTTTATAAAGAAGGGAAGAAAGTGATGTGGTGGGGATGCTATGGCCTTATTTCTGTATTTATAGATAATATATGCACATGTCACATATGAAAGTCTGGATGGATATATCATAAAGCATGAAATTTTGTCTTACTCAGGATGGAGAGGATTATGAGTGATTTTTACAATTGGTCTTTTGAGGTTTTCTACTACAAACATAAATTATCTATACACATTCTTAAATTATTATAGGAAAGACCACATTGTCATATAAATGGGATGGTCTAATACACTAATAATCAAAAGTTAACTGAGATTTCTGTTTCTGATACGATGGAATTACATGGACCAGAATACCCTCCCACATGCAGCAATCAGAAAATTGGATAAAATATGAAATAATTACTTTCAGACACTGGACAACACACAGCACTATGATTTCTGAGAGGAAGGTTAACAAATGAAGTGAGGTCTACAGGAGTCCTAGCTTTCTGAATGGGGTGCATTCTAGACCCTGAAGCAGGAAAGGGGAATCCTGATCCAGTTACACTGACGAGTCAGGAATTAGAGTTCAGAGAAGGTGAGGCAGCTGGCATTTATGGGATGGAGTTCTAGAAAAGGAAGGAGGCAGAAAACTTGCTCTTAAACAAACAACAACAAAAAAATACATGGGAGACCCCTGAAGTCTTTACTGAATACTAAGAGGTGCATGTGTAGGGTAAAATTCCAGGAGGTCAAAGAGCTAAGAAACATTGAACTGATGAGTCCTAGAGTTCAAACAACCTTTGAGTTCTAAGTTACCAGAAAGGGAGTTCTTGATAGGAGTATTCACTAAGGAATTAAAAAAGGCCAAGCATAGAACCTGTGGCCTCAGGGCCACATGTGGCCTTGAAGCTGCAGGTTCCCCACCCTTTTGAGCCATCACTAAAAACTAAGAAGTAGAGCTAATGAGCAAATAGTGGAGATACAGTGAAATTTTTAAATCAATACAAAAAGTCATGAAAAGAAGGGGAAAAGAGGGGAACAAAGAACAGATGAGACAAATAGAAAAGAAACAGCAAAATACTGATAATTACACTAAATGTAAATAGTCTAAACATTTAAAGCAAAAGGAAGAGAGAGATTGGATAAACAGCAAGATTCAATTATGTGCTGCATACAAGAAAAACACTTTGAAAAAAGAAACAGAGATTAAGGAACAATCTTAAGAACAAAAAAAGAAATGTCCTATAAGCAATAAGCTTCCCCAGAGTGGCTATGTTAATATCAGCAAAGTAAACATTGGAACAAGAAATATTACCACATACAAAAAGGGAGATTTCATAATGACAAATGATAATTCAACAGGAAGATATAACAATCTTAAATATGTATGTATTCAGTAACAACACTTAATTTGCATGCAGCAAAAACTGGCAGAACTAAAGGAAAAAGAGACAAATCCACATTTGTATTTGAACACTTCAATAGACATCTTTCAACAATTTTTTTTTCTTTTTTCTTTTTTTTGAGACAGAGCCTCAAGCCGTCACCCTGGATAGAGTGCCGGGGCATCACAACTCACAGCAACCTCCAATTCCTGGGCTCAAGTGAGTCTCTTGCCTCCACCTCCCAAGTAGCTAGGACTACAGGCGCCCACCACAACACCCAGCCATTTTTTGGTTGCAGCCGTCATTATTGTTTGGCGGGCCCAGGCTGGATTTGAACCCGCCAGCTCAGGTGTACATGGCTGGCGCCTTAACCCATTGAGCCACAGGCATTGAGCCCTCTTTCAACAATTGATTGGGTAAGTAGACACACAAAAAAGTAGAAAAGGTACATGACACTACCAATTTGATCTAATTGACATTTATAGGATACTCCTCCCAACAACAGCAGCTGCACTTCTTTTCAAGCACATATGAAACATTCATCAAGATAGAATATACACTAAGCCAGAAAATAAGTCTCAATAAATATGAAGGATTAAATCATACTGAGTGTGTCCTCTTACCTCAAAAGAATTAAATCAGAAGTTAATATCTGAAAGATTTTTGGAAAATTCTCAAATACATGGAAATTTAAAGTTGCATCTCTAAATCATCAGTGGATCAAATGAGAAACTTAAAGAGAAAAATTAGAGAATACTGTGAACTAAATGAAAATGAAAACACCGGACACCAAAATTTGTGGGCTGCAACTAAAGCAGCGTATAGGACAGTCTACTTCTCAATGCCAAACTGGAAATAATCCAAATCTCCATGAATAGAAGAAACAAACAAACTATGATATATTCATATCATAGAGTACCACTTGGCAATAAAAAGAACTATAGATATATGTAATATCAATGAATCTCAAAAATGATCCCTCTTTCTGGAAACCAAGAATAAAGAGAATATACAGCAATATCCAAAAATTCTCCAACTATAAGACTTCAGTCCCACCTTACATGACCCAAAAGAATGGATCCAAATCTTTCTCTTCCTCACTTTAGTGATGGTACCTTTTATCAATTTCTGGAAAAATATCTTTCCTTCTGACTTCAGTCATATTACTCAAACAGATACCATCAATGATAACTGTCTCTATGGTTAAACCACATAATTTGAGCTGAATACAATGGTGCATGCCTGGGATCCCAGCTACTCAGGAACCTGACACTGGAAGGTCACTTGAGCTTAGAAGCTTGAGATTAGCCTGGGTAACATAGTGAGACCCTGCCTTAAAAAAAAGTACTACTTAATTTATAAGGAAATTCTGTTTCAGAGATTAAAAATAATCACAGTAGAAGAAAAAAAGAATATGTTTATATGCTATAATAGAAATCATACTACTGGTCACCTCGGAGTTTGGAGAGGGAGGACATTTGGGATTAAGTGGGAAGACAGACAAGGCAAACTTCTAGGGGAACAGAAATTTTCTGTATCTGGATTGTGCATCAATTACATGAGTGTACACATTGGTTGAAATACATTATTGACTTGTACATTTAAAATGTTCTGTAGATTATGTATGTCAAAGTTCTTTTTAAACTTAGAATCATTAATAGTGGGATAATTTGGCATCACCTTGCTTCTTGATGTGCTATAATATAAAGAAATAGCATCATCCTTGATGTCAAAACTAAATCTAACCTGAAGATCTGTGCTATTCCATACCGGACACTAGCCACATGCGCCTATTTAAATGTAAACTTGTGGTGATGACATCAAATTTAAAATTCAATTATTCAGCTATACTGGCTACATTTTAAGTGCTCACTGGCCACCTGTGGTTAGTGACTATCACATCACAGAACACATTCCCATAATCACAGAAAGTTGTAGTGAGACATAAATTCCAGATTATAGAAAATACAGGGGTATTATGAATGAGTTAAACCCCCACTACAGAAACAATCTAATCCAGCATGTGGCTCACTGTCTACCACTGGCCTGGTCTTCTTGATGTGTCAATGTCACAGAAAAAATTCAGTGGGGGCAGCAGAAAGAGACTGTTCTGGAGGAAAAGTAACTAAAGAAGATTTAACAATCAAATCCAGTGAGCAAATGTTCTCTGGATCATGATTTGAAAAGCAAGCCAGCTGTAAAATTCATTTTGGGACAACTGGGAAAAACTGAATGTGGACTGGATATTAGATGATATTAGGGAATTACTGTTTGATTGTTTCTGATATAATAATAGTATTGTGGTTATTATAGGAGGCCATAATCTTGAAGAACTAAAGAGTAAAGTTTTATGACATCTCCAATTTACTTTCTAATAGATCAGCAAAAATATATGCACACAGATACAAATGAAGCAATATATAGCAAAATGCGGTTGTGCAACGCATAAAGACAAGTCAGTCAATGACAAGCCATAGGCACAATGGTGGTCCCTTAAGCTTCTAAAACTGTTTTCCTGTACCTTTCCTACGTTTAAGTATGTTCAGATACATAAATACGAACATATCCCTATTGTTAAGCAACACGACTGTATTAACAACGGTTTACTCGAAGTGGCATGCATATATTTATATTATTAACTTTTATGTATGTTTGAAATTTTCATAAACTGGGAAAAGAAATGAAAACAATTCTATTCCCCCTCCCCACCCCACTATGTTTGACATAGGTAAATGCATGGTTTTCATGAACAAAGTCTATGGAGAAAATGCAGTTCGTGTATGGTGTGGGTAATTTCTTTTACATTTTGGTTTATTACTACTTCACTTTTCAAGTATATGAAGAGTGAAGGCAGAGGAAACATCAGTCTGAGCTTCCTGTGCTCAGCAACTGTGATGGGCTGAAGAGCTGCTGATGCTCCTTCTTCCAGCTGGGCATTCTGGCAGGTTTCCTTTGTTGTCCAGTGGGGGGTACCGGCTTGGTGGGGAAGGGAGGGGTGTAGACAGACCAGCTGCCTGCAGGGGGCACTCCTGAGTCAGGGAAGCTGGAGGCACAGCCCAGCACCTAGAGACTCGCCTACACATCAGGATCCACTCTGGAGCCCTCTCACAGATAGACCTGCTTCAAGACCTGCATGCCAGAAAAGAAAGCGCTGGAAGCACTTCGGAGTTTCTCTGGGCCAACCCCAGAAGGCTGACCCATAGAAAACTCACATCCCACCCTGCGTGGATGTTTGCACAGGATGAGGTCAGCACCAGCAGCTTTTCCTGAAAAGAGGCTGGTTTTGGACAAGAAATCTGCACAAAGCAATGCTGGCCCCTAGTGGCTATTTTTTATATTGACGTTTATACTGCTAACCTACGAAAGTAACAAGGGTACTCTGGACAGCGGCCTGGAGAGGATGTGAGAAAATACAATAGTGCCACCCTGCTTCTTAAGTGCTTCCGCTGAGGTCACCGAATTCAAGCAAGAACAATAAGCAACACCCATGTGCATGCTCAAAACTCCAAAAACAGAATGTCCAGTGAGGAAGCAAGAGCCACATGGGGGACCCCTGGAAACCATTTTGCCATAGGCTCTCCACTCACAAGAACTTACTTTGGTTTCTTAAAACTAGAAAATCTCCCACTTTTAACTGAATCAAAGGCCTTTTGCAAGTTATAAGGTGTTCCAGCAGCAAGTTTCTAGACTTACCTATCAAGTATCCGCTGCTTTTATCACTCATGCTCCCTGGAAGGCCCTCTGTCATGCTCTAAGATCGTTCTGATCCCTGGCTGGGAACAGATCAGTCTCCCCCTTCTCATGATGTCCACGGCATTTCACTTATGAAAGCCAATGACACTCATTCTGGTTTTGTTTTTTCTTTTTTTTTTTTGAGATAGTCTTACTTTGTCACCCTCGGTAGAGTGCCATGTGACATAGCTCACAGAAACCTCAAACTGTCGGGATCAAGTGATTCTCTTGCCTCAGCCTCCCTAGTAGCTGGGGCTACAGGCACCTGCCACAACACCCGGCTATTTTTTTGTTTGTTTGTTTGGTTTTTTTGTTTAGCAGGCCTGAGCCAGGTTCAAACTCAAACTTACCAGCCCCGGAGCATGTGGCTGATTCTCACTCATCCCCACACCTAAATTATAAGTCCATAGTCCCACTCCCAGAGACATGCCAACACTATGTGTCAAATGCAGTCCTTCCTATTAAAGCACCTTCTATCTACATGGATCCTCAGACCCATCCCTACCCTATTAAATAAGCTCAAAATAAACACACAAAACTATTCACTCACAAGGTAAGAGCTTGCTTGGTAAACACTGTTTAAGAATCATTATTTACTTTGACTAAAACTGGAATGTTTGGATACACACACTCCTAAAGGAGCACCAGAAAGGGCCAATTTAAAATCATCACCATCATCATTACATTGTATTTCTATAAAATAAGAAAAGTAAATTTTAGTGTTATAATATCCCACGATGAAATCCACTCTCACAAATTAATCGGCCTATCACAAGCTCACTCCAAATTCCCATAGAATTTATATTTAATTTGGGTGACGTTATGTGCAAGCTCACCTATAAATTGTGACATGACAGAGTCTATTGAAATTTAAAGTACACATACCCTGTGAATAGAATTCCACCTCTTATTACCCACCCTAGAAACATCCTGGCACAGGTGCGCAGGAAGCACAGACAAGATCACTGCAACTTTATTTTACTGAGAACCTGGAAGCAACCCAATGTCTTCTCATCAGGGACAGTTCAACAGCCAGAAACTGCAGCAGTGGTTCTCAAACACGTGGACCTAAGACAGCAGCATCAATAGCACCTAGGAAAATGTTCTCCTGGGCAGCGCCTGTGGCTCAGTGGGTATGGCACCAGACCCATATACTGAGGATTGTGGATTCGAACCTGGCCCCAGCCAAACTGCAACAAAAAATAGCCAGGCATTGTGGCGGGCGCCTGTAGTTCCAGCTACTTGGGAGACTGAAGCAAGAGAATCGCCTAAGCCCAGGAGTTGGAGCTTGCTGTGAACTGTGACACCACAGCACTATACCGAGGGCGATAAAGTGAGACTGTCTTTAAAACAATAAAAGAAAAAATAAAAAAAAGAAAAGCGTTCTCCAGCCCCAGCCCAATGAATCTGAAATTCCAGGGTGGGGCAAAGTGGTCTGTTTCACCAGCCATCCAGATCATCCTGCTGCAGTTACAAAGAATTAGATGGCTCTGTTATTAACTTGATTACTCCAAAAATATACTGCATTTTAAAAAAAAAAAAGCAACTTCAAGTTGTAGAATGCTACATTAGGTGGGAGAAAATAAAACACTTATTTCCTAAGTGCACATTTGTATATACGCAAGTTCATAAAAGTAAACAATGGCTACCTCCGCATGTAATCATTGTAAGCTGGAGGGGGGTCAGAAGTGGTCAGCACAGCTTAATCAGTAACATTTTTGTCTTTTTAAAAAAGGACAGATTTCTGTATTGCTTGTCTAATACAATTTATTTTTTAATGAGATACCTAGAGTTGTCACAGGAGAAAGCAGAATGGTGGCTGCCAGGGGCCAGAGGGAGGGGTTACTGGAAATGGAGTTTCAGTTTGGGAGAATAAAAAGTTCTGAGATGATGATGATGATGATGGTTGCGCAACAATGTGAATGTACTACCAATTAACCATACCCTTAAAAATAGTTGAATTGGTAAATTTTTTATTATGTATATTTTTAAAAATACATGACTTTAAAAAATATAAATAAACCTATTTTTTAAATACTTAAGCCATCTTCGAGGCAGATGGCAACTCAGTTCACAATTAACCCAATTTTTGGTATGAACACTGCCCTCTTTCAGGGCGTGACCCTGCCCCAGGCATGGGTCAATTGAACTAGGATGGAACCAAAATGCAGCCAATCAGACAGCCTCCCAAGAACTGACAATTTGAACTGACTCAGGCTCCCAGCAGGAAGCAGATGACGCTTTCAAACAGGGTCAAGAGACTTTCACAAATTGAGTTACTTATAAAGGTATGGGTAGAGTTAAAAGAGCCAACAAGGGAGGTTCAGGCATCTGGGATAGGCAAAAGAAGAGAGTGACCAGGAGGGAATTGTTCTTGGATCCCAGATACAGTGAAAGTACAGGCAGAAGACCACAGTGGCCCCTGCCAAACAGCAGCCATTGGCAAAGCTCACTAGGGGAGTGCTGGCTATGACTGCCCTGGCCTCCCACCTCCAATCTCTTGCAAAGGGGCTGGGCTGATACCATTGGTGGAACTCAACCTCCAAAGGCATAAAGTAAATGGAGAAAGGTGGGAAGTGGATCAAGAGACAGAGAATACCTAGCTCTCCTAACCAGCGAGTGGCTGGCTAGTAACATTATACCTCACGGACAGTAAAGCAACCAGACAGAGAAAACCATGAGGCAGCAGGTAAGGAACCACCTAGAGATCCTAATGGTTCTTCCTCCTGCTCCTCACAATCCCAGCCTACAGCCCACCTATTCCCAAATGTGTACCCTGAGATTCTTTGAAACGAGTTACACTTGTTTTACTTAAGCTGCCTCAGTTTTTGTTTCTTATACCCAAAGAATATTTACTTAAAGTGGAAGGAAAGCACAAAAAATGCTTAGTAAAATATTTCTGAGAACTATAAAGACACCAGCAACAAAAACAAAATTCTAAAGCTCCAAGAGTCAAAAATAATGCTGTACTAGCACGAGATTCAGCGGAATAGAAAGGGTAGTGCTGAAACCTACTCTGCCTAGGAATCTGCCATGATAAAGCAGCACAGTGTACAGGATAGAAAGAGTATTTCGCAGTGTAGACAAAACCAGCTATTTGTGTGTGGGGTGGGGGGTCCCAAGTTAGAGCCTTGTACATGGAGCTTCCATCTGGAGGATTCCAATAGACACAGCCAAAAAGAATTCCACTGGATTAGAGGCAGCTTTCAAATGTCTTCCCTACAACACATTTTATATTTGCATGATCCTGAAGCAAGTTAATCTTAACTACATGCAATGTACTGCTATATTCTTACCTTTTCTTCTTTAAAATATGACAGATGCAAGTCACTTGACTTCACAACGCACTGGTAAGAAAAAACCACTTACTGGAGAGTTAAATGTCAAATACACCCTAAATGATTAGAATAAAATGCAAAGAATACCTGCCCAGTTTCAGAAAGCAGGGATTTTTAAGCTTAAAAATAAGAAAACTATAAAGGAAAAAGTATCACAAAAAAATGAAAAAGCAAACTGTGAAAATTTGCAGCATATATTTGGCAAGGGGTGATTATATTTTAAAGAAGACTTTACAGGCAAATGAAAAAATTCCTCTAGGTGCAAACAAGGATCTCTAACCATAATGCACACTAAAGAAATACTATGGCAATGAACATGAAAAAAAAAAGCTGAACTGACAGAAACGGTGAATGGAAATAAAAACACTGCTTATGGAACTTCAAATTGAGTTTTTTTTTGTTTTCTTTTTTGAGACAGAGTCTCGCTTTGGTGTGGCATCACAGCTCACAGCAACCTCAAACTCCTGGGCTTAAGCGATTCTCTTGCCTCAGCCTCCAGAGTCACTGGGACTACAGGTGCCCGCCACTACGCCCGGCTATTTTTAGAGGAGGTAGAGGGAGGTCTCACTCTTGCTCAGACTGGTCTCAAACCTGTGAACTCAGACAATCCACCCTCTTCGGCCTCCCAAGTGCTGGGATTACAGGCATGACCACCTTGCCCGGCCCTATACAACCTTTTTGGAAAAGAATTTTGCCATATTTCTAAAACCTTGAAGGGAATATTCATGCACTACTAGAAATATCTCAAAAGGATACATTTAAGAAAAATACAAAATGCGTCTGAGAATGTTCACTGTAGTATTACTTACAAGAAATTAAAATATGAGAATGGTTTAAGTGTAACAGGTAGAATACTAAGAACCACAAACATTATCCAAGGATAATTAACAATGTTATGTGGAATGTGATAAAATGAGTATGTACTATGATTTCAATTTCATAAAACATGTAGTCATAAAAAAAGATTAAAAGGAGATATCCCAAAACATGATCATTATCTGTTATATTTTCCTTTATACCTTTTAGTGTTTTCCAAAATTTCCTCAATGACCTTATCATTACTTTCTAAACAGATTTTAAAAATTCATTAAGGAAAAGTATTTTATTAACTTCACTTTTTCACCTTTGGCAAAGGGAGACAGTACCCACCCATTAGGCTCTGTCTTAATTTCTTTAAAATGCCAGAGACAAAAAGGAATCTCCCTTAGCACTTATTCCCCATGCTCGCTTTCCATATTAGGAAAATATCAAATGATTAATTGCTCAGAAAATAATCCGTTAGCCAGGCGCTGCACTGGAATGTTCAAAGCACACCCCACACTCTGTGCCCTTTGTTTCTTGCAGCCTCCATGAGACAGGTGGCACTGTTGTTACACACACCAGGAAAGGAAAGAAATTAAGCAGATTTATCATTGCCACACTGTGGTGTGAACCCAGAACTGGCATTCAAGCTTCTGACTCTAAATTTAGTGTCTTCTCACAACAGACCTAATTGTATACCCATTTGCCCTCTTTTTATTTTTTGTATCTAATCCTATCCCTAAGTCAGCAACTTCAAGATTTTACCAGTTGCATGACATTAAGTGTATTTAATAACACACAACTGTAAAACTAAAAATGGTTAAATTTATGTTTATGCATATTATACAACAAAAGAGGAAGACGCCTTGCCAGGTTGAGAATAGGCTACAAGGTCAAAGTTTGGCTCAATCGATCAAGCTTACTTCTCAGGTGTAACCACATTGTTATTAACCACAGCCACCAGCAAGCTATTTCTAAATTAGAATGCACCCTAACCAGCTGCCTTAAATGGGTGCCTAAGGAAACCCAGAAAACCCAAATCCAATCACTCTCCTGTTATCCAAAGGAGAGGTCAGTGTGAGGTGAGAGGACCTAGTGCAACACACAACAAAGGCAAAAGTTCAACCCCCACCAGTACAGAGTGCACAGTGTCCCCACGACACAAGCTACAAAAACCACCCAATTCCACACTCTGACTCAAAAGCAATATTCCGGGGCCAGGACCACCTGTAGCCTGAGGCAGGAGGACAGCTTGAGCCCAAGAGTTTGAGGATGCTTTGAGCAAGGCTAATGCCACAGTATTCCAGCCTGGGCCACACAGTGAGACCTTGTCTCCAAAACACTCCACTGAAAAGTGTATTTCTCATTGTAAATGAATACAACAGATAAATATTACACAACTTCTTTTGGACGGCTGCTCAATGATTTGACTCTGTGGAACTGCATTAGTTCTAGAGACAAAGACAAAATTATGTTTCTGAACCTGTGAGGTTTTGGTCTGGCTTTGGTGCATCTTGACCACAAAGAACCAACAAAGTGAGGTCCAAGTTCTGTCCTCTGACTTCAGTAGCTGCACACAGGAGGCCACAGTGTTTCTTCCACTCTTCCCCCTACCTAGTTCGAGGAGGAATTGAACTAGAACAAATTAAACTGCAACAATACCATGGGCAAGCCTAGAACAAAATTCTTTCATTACCTATTTATTGTCATTAGAAAATCCTTTTTAGGCTCGGCGCCTGTGGCTCAATGGGCTAAGGCGCCAGCCATATACACCTGAGCCGGCAGGTTCGAATCCAGCCTGGGCCCGCCAAACAACGATGACTGCAACCAAAAAAATGGCCGGGTGTTATGGCGGGTGCCTGTAGTCCCAGCTACTTGGGAGGCAGAGGCAGGAGACTCGCTTGAGCCCAGGAACTGGAGGTTGCTGTGAACTGTGATGCCATAGCACTCTATCCAGGGTGACAGCTTGAGGCTCTGTCTCAAAAAAAAAAAAAAAAAATCTTTTTTAAACTTTACCACCCAAAAAGTGTAATACAGTAGAACCTCCACAGTCAGACACCTCAAGTTGACCTGATTTGCATAGACCAGACATCAAGTGTACATTTCAGAACAGTAAGCCTACTTCCTTATGTTAACCACCTCTGTGTTGACTAGTTTGTTACAGTCCCTTGGGTGGTCAACTTACAGAGGTTCCCTCTAAGTCATTATTACCTAGAGCAGCTGTTCTCAACCTGTGGGTTGCCACCCACAGGAACTGTATTAAAGGGTTGCGGCATTAGGAAGGTGGTAATTTTCAACCTGGGGATTTTTCATTTGACGTCCCTCAACCTCCTGAAGTGAGGCACAACACGCCACATCCAGGAAAACATCATTTTGCACTGCTTTCTACACAATTATTTATAACCGCTCTCATCACCGAAGTATTTTCATATTAAAAATTACCTGCCCATATACGGAAATCAATCCTAGTCCTAAGTACAGCCAGGGTAGCCTGCTCACACCCAGGCAGCCAGCACCTCGTGAAGCGTTAGCACTCGCCCTCCCGTGCTCTCTTCCATGCTGTCTCCTCACTTTGGATGACGTCTGCTAATCCAGGGACAGTGCTACGGCCTCTCATTCTGCTACTGCTTTGTGAGCCAGTATACAACTTTGTCAGCACAAGGGATAGTGCTGAGGTGCCACATGTCAACAGCACTGCACTAGATTTAAAGAAAATCTAATTTTATGTCCGAGTTACCTTCAAAGGAAGGATCAACACAAGGTCATAGGAAGGGCATCGGAGAAACCACTGCCGCCTGGGTAGATTTACCAGTAATCTTACCAATTACAGTGGCAAGAAACCACAGCTGAAGGATGTCATGAAATAGAATGCGAACAAAAGAACAGATAATTCCTCTTACCTTACCGCTTTCTTGGTGTCCCCTGGGGTTTCTCCCCTCCTCTCCAGTGCTGGGAAACCAGGCCCAGGTACTCTTATTTATCACTCCCCTGGAAACTTACCCAGTCTTACGGCTTTAATTTCACATCCACGTGAAAGGTAATTGCTACCTCCATGCCAAACCTTCTACCCAAGTCAACTAGGTATTTGCAAGCCTAATAGATGTCTCTAACTCAGTATGTCCAACACTCAATTCCTGATCTCTTCTCACAAACCTGCTATACCTAAGCATCAAGGTACTCCAGCAAAAAAACACTTGGGAATCACACCTGATTCTCTATCTTCACACCTCACAGGACATCCCATCAGCTCTAACTTCAAAACAATATCAGAAGTCAATCAGTTCTCACCAACTCCAATACTACCACCCAGGTCCAAGTCACCATCAACTCTCCTTGGATTACCACAAAATATCCTACTGGCTTGTCTGTTAAGAAAACAGTTCATCAGTCTTAACAAAGTAGCCGGTGTGCTACTGACCTCTCAACACAGAAGGCAGACCATGTCACTGCTCTGCTCAAACTCCCAATTTTTCTCAGAGCATAAGCCAATCTCTACAATGTTCTAAGAGGCCCTGTGTGACCCGACTGCTTATTACCTTTCTAATCTGACCCACTGGTAGACTCTCCTTTTCTCACTGGCCATCCTATTGACCTCCTCAGAGCTCCTTCAACACACAGGGCACGTGCTGGCCATAGGTCTTCGGTCAAACTGTTTGATGTGCCCAGGACACGCTTGCCTAGACACCCATTTAGCTAACTCTCACCTCCCCCTAGTTTATGTTCTATATTTCTCCTCAATTGTACCCTGACTGTATATTTAATTCTGCACCTGCACTCTTCAACCCTAACTCCCAACCTCCATACTCAGCTTCCCTTCGCATGAGTTACTACCTCCTAACATGCTAGATAGCATTTACTCCCTCGTCAGCCATCGCTTACACCCGTCTTCCCCTGGCAGAATGTCAGCTTCTCAAAGGCAGGTATCTGTCTTAGCTGTTGTTCACTGACATATTATCAAGCAACTAAATAAACCCTGACAGAGTAGACAACCAGTAAGAACTTGCTGAATGAATGCAGAAATGTTGGAAACTAACTTCCACAGGAATTATAGTAACCCTAGATACATCAATGCACCCAATGTTCCCATTATCCAATCCCTTTCTCTGACCCTCAAGCACCTTGAGCACAATCCTTTGTGTTCAGGCTTCAAAAATCCCAAACCTAAAGCCTTGAAATCTACGTTCCTCCCAACATACTCATACGCCCATCTATACTTAACAAATTCAAATGCCAGCACTTTTGTAGGATTCTTGCCAAAACAAACATGTAAGCCACAATCTAATCAGAAGGAAACAATCAAATTCAGAATGTAGCACATTCTACAACATAGCTTAATTTATCTGGACTCATTTAAATGTCAAAATCAAAACCCATACATACAAGATGAGGGAGAATATTCTGGATTATCAGAGCAGTAAGATAATCATATACAATGTACAATCACTAACTGACTCAATTATGGTTGAAGGGTTGAACTTTTTCATAATAAAAACTTAGGGAAAAAAAAAAATTCATCTCCAACACACATACTATGTGTTCTGAATTAGGAGTGAACAGGACAGTGAAATAACCTAAAACTAGAAAATTACTTTTGTAACAAACCAAATTTAACTCTGAATTTTTCTAAACCAAGAAAATAGAAGTGATAATAGCCCAGGATGGGTGGCCACAGCTGCTCTGGGGCACCGCCAGACAGCAGAGAGCAGTCCTTCTCCAGCAATGGATCCCGAGTCCAGGAAGAGCAGCAACGTCAACCCCATTTTGTCAACGACAAAAATGTCTATCACCAACTGAGGTGCTCTCTTATGAAGGTCGGGGACAAGAAGCACCAGCTACCCCATTCTGGATTGTCCTGCTCAGACAAAGCACTGGGAAGGCACAAAGTGACAACGTGGGACATTAGTAACCCTAAAACTAAGGGAGAAGCCTACAGGAAAGGTGGGTACAAGGGCACAGGGAGACTCAGGGATAACATCTGTATGGGGAGTTACTGGGGGGCTGCCAATGGATCACCACCACTATGCACCATCCAGCCAGGGTGGACCAGTGTCCATTCCTGGGTGGACCTTTCCTTCCGCACTGAGGGAGCAGAGGGAGACAAGCAGAAGCCGGGTACCCACGAGACAGGATTGGTGGCTGCTCAAACGCTAGCCCTACGGCAGAGAGCTGGAGGGAGTGTGGACTGGCCTGCATCTCTTTAGGAATGGAACCACCAACTTGTGGCTAGATGTTTTCCTTCCAAAATACAGGAGGGTGCAGATGTGGTATCTAGGGAGCAGGAGATCCAGCTACCTATTAAATATTAAGGAAGCAGGGTTCTGCCATCCTAGGACTCTGAATTCACTGAAGACCATGAGGGTGGTATGGCTTTTCAGGGATCCGCTGCATCACTGACTACGGTACGGCTCCACTTTCCAGGCAGAGCCCCCGGCTTTGCCAAACAATAAAAAAGTCCTGCCCCCACCACAGGCCACTTTTCAATCTCTACATACTATCTGGTTCACAGAGTCCCCCACCTCAGCAATAAAGGTCACAGAGTTTCCCCAAGCTAGGCTGTGGCACCCTTGGTCACTGGGCATTTGCCATTTGGCCTGGGGCACCCGCTCCAATCACATGATATCGGTTCCCAGAATAGGAAAACCAATTTCTATGTCCTTATAACCTGCCACAAGATGTCATGACAAGTCAATTTCCAGCCTGGGCGCTTCACATCCAAAAGCAACTATGTTTTTTGTGATTCTGGAGTACCACCTAATATTCTAGGAATTTATGTTTTAACTATCCACAAGAAGATACCCTGAATCAAAGAGGAAAACACATGAAGAAGAACCAACAACAAAAACAAATCACTGTCATCATGAAGTTATCAGACCAGATCACACAAGGGAGGACAATGCAGCTACCCCAAGATCTCGACTACAAAGAAATCATGGAAATGACAAAGCAAATTCAGATCATAGATGGCAAAAACAACGAAGGGAAGTGAAGGAAAGTGAAAAACCAGCAGAAGAAAATCCCAATTGACCCAAGAGTTTAACAAAAGGACAAAGTCTCCAAGGATCTGGACACAAATTAGAAATGATACAAAGGAGCTAAAAGAATTGAAAAAGTCAGAGTTTCAAAACCTAACAAGTAGTTTCAGTAATAGATTGGACCACGGAGAAGAAAGAAATCTCAGTGCTGGAAGAAAAGGCTTTCGATCTATCCCAAACATTTAGAAGAGGCAGAAGAGAGTAAAGCACAGGAGTCTCTTAGAGACTTGTGGGACTACATCAAGTGGACTAATATACCAATTGTAGGTAACCCCAAAAGGCAAGAAGACAGTCCCGATAACTCAGTTAAGGATATGATAGCTGGAACTTTTTCTAACATTTTTATAGATTTAGGCATTCACCTACTTCACGGCTATCAAAACCCAGGCTGACTCAATTCAAACCAAATATTTCCTAGACATATTGTAATCACCTGGCCAAAATCAAAATGAAAGAGAAAATTCTGCCAAGCACCCAGGCGTAAGGAACAGCTCGCCTACAAGAACGAACTCATCAGAATTTCAGCTGACTTTGTATAGCCACAAGAGTGGTCTCCCATCTTCAATCTTCTTAAACCAAAAAAATACTAATAATAAAATAAGAAATGACTACATGGTTGTCCCCATTAACTTCTTAAAGAAAAGTCAGGTGTTAGGGAACTCTGACTCGTAAACCAGGTGCTTGGTCTAATGCATACGCCTCTCTTTACTATCACAACCCACAAAGTAGGAACTCGAGAACAAACAACCGGCTCTACCCAACACCAGACTAACACAAAATTACTGGTGCTTTCACTTTGTTACAAATTCCAGGTTATCAAAAAAGCCTTGAAAGCATTTACTACTAATAGTAGGGTAAAATTATTTTTTAAGAACCTCCATACCACAATCCCAAATGTGTCTGTATTCCTCTGCATATATCACAAGACAAGCACTGGGTAAAGATGAATATTTATTCACTTTACAAAGAGAATGGTATTAAATTGCCATAAACAGCTCCATTTATAGACAAATATAACCGTATATTACACCAGTAGCTGACTTAAACTTGCTTTCCCAAGATGCTTATATGGCTCCAGCTCTATTAGTTATGTGAACACAAAAATCTCTGCTCTGTAAAAGTCCCTCAGAGATAATGATTTTGTTTTACATATTCACAGGTGGGAAACAATAAATCCATTTGCTTATTAGCCCTTCCTTAGAGGTGAGCTTCCGTCTGCATGACCCCTAGGTGAGCTATAAGCAAATAACAGGCTCATTGTTTTTTTTTTTTACTGATACTTTGAAAAGGCTTTTGTAGCGCACCAAAATACTTATTTGTACAAAATAAAAAAAGTCAGATTTGTCATTTTAAAGGTAAACAGATACCCTAACACTGCCAAGAGCAGGTAATGAGAAGGAAGGAAAACATTAAATTACTGACTTATAAAAATATTTTCTTTGGAAAAAAATTCCAACAAGGTTATTATTAATATCGAAAACCAAAAAGAAAAAATAAACAATTGTTCTTTGATCCATTAGTAATTTAAATAAAAATGAAAACTTCTTCAAAAGCAGATATAACTGAATTTTTTAAAAATTACAGGTAATGAGCACTTCTAAATCTATACACTGATGATTCTTTACAAGCCATTTTCAGTCAAGAAAAATCCTTAATATGGCTAACTCTTTAGTTTTGTAATTACCATAATTTCTCATTTTGTTTTTAAAAAAATATTTCACACGACAGCTTAAAAAATAAGTGGTTATTCTGGGGAAGCACTCCAAATAATTCAATCTGAGTCAAGTCAGATTACCACGGTTATAAGACAAGCTAGGGATACTGGTGATTTTAAAACCACAATTATTTTTACTCCAGTTTTTAGTGATCCCATCATATTTTATGAAAATGTTACCAAATTAAAAAAATCGTCACTAGTGCTGCTATTTTGTATCTGGATTTAACGAGATACCAACCTGAGATAAGAGCTGACTCCTTCACAACAGCCCAGTTCTTGAACCCTATGGGAAAGGTCTTTATCTTCGCTTAAGTCTATTCTCGATATAATCAATCATACTAGGATATTATATTATAAAAATATACCATATATTGGACACTCATCTCAGTACATTGCAGAAAATGTGTCTATTTACTGTGTAAAGTTTATTAACATTTGAATGAAACATTCTTATTTACACAGTTAAGTTGGGGCACTCAGGACAGCAAGATGGTATGAGAACCACCACTGTGAATTTGGAAATGTGCAGCGGTCCTTGGCATCCTGGCACAGAGATAACCCTCCCCAGGAGGACTCGGCACCATTGGGCAAGGTGAGCCAGAGTTTGCACCGTTCGACTGGCTTCCTTTCCTGTCTTCATTCTTCTTCACTTTCATTTTCAGGATCTAAATCAGAATCTCCGTTTAATTCTTTTTCACTTGCCACATCTCTGTCCTCACCGTTTTCTTCATCTTTTTCTTCACCATCATCATCTTCCTCTTCATTCTCTTCATCAACTTCCTCATCTTTTTCACTTTCTTTCTCCTCCTCATCTTCATCCCAATTATCCTAGTATAAACACCAAGCAAGGAAAGCATTTATGAAGGTCTCAGTCTTAGAGAATACAGGACATAAAGGTTAATTCTTGTACTAGGAGACAGATCACTCACATCAGAATCCTTATCTACTATTTCATTGTCAGACTCCTCTTCAGAAGATTCTGTAGGGAGAAAACACTCGGCCTTAATTTTGTGAACAAAACAGAGGGTATAACTCTAGAAACTAAATGTAATGAATTCCTGAATTTACTTTCAGCAATCATCCATCAAGACATAACATTAAGTTAATATTCTTGCCTGCATCAAGATCTCATTGGGGCAAACTAAGCTTCAAAATACCATCTTAAAATACTAAGCTATTTCTGGGCTACTAAATCACCCCAGTTGATGAGGAACAAGGTATACATTAAAAAGCTGGCTTGGGCAGCGCCTGTGGCTCAGTGGGTAGGGTGCCGGCCACATATACCAAGGCTGGCAGGTTCAAATCTAGCCCGGGCCAGCTAAAACAACATTGACAACTGCAACAACAACAAAAAATAGGAGTTGTGACAGGCACCTGTAGTACCTACTTGGGAGGCTGAGGCAAGAGAATCACTTAAGCCCAAGAGCTGGAGGTTGCCATGAGCTGTGACGCCACCACACTCTACCGAGGGTGACATAGTGAGAATCTATCTTCAAAAAAAAAAAAAAAAAAAAAAAGCTGGCTTATAAATGTAAAAGAAATGGAAGCATTAGTATTGTTTTTAACCCACAGTGAAAAATACCAATTACAAAAATATTAGTAACTAATACACTGGACATATGGTTGTGGGGAACAAAACACCCAACTCAGATTATTTTGTAAGCACTATGGGAAACATATTTTACAATGGAGAGGAAGGCCATCAGCAACCTCAGCATCCATCATTAATGGAAGAACAAGCGTAATGTGGCTTATGATGTGACATAATATGAAAACACATCAGCGTTAACGCAACCCCGACAAAAATATCTGACTTAGAATTTATCAAGCCTTTAGACCTCATGTTCAGTTTAAAGGAATTACAAAGTCTAGAGGAACAAACTAAAAGAAACAACGATAAATCCACAACCAAAAGGCAAAGCATACTGAGAAATAAAACTGTGCAGTCTCTTCAGCAAATCCATGTCACGAATGGGTGAGCGCTTAAAGAATTTTTAAAAGGAGACCCTAGGAATATAGCAACCCTGTTCAATACCAAGATCCTAGACTACAGCCTAGTTTGGATAGCCCAGCTTTAAAGGACATTTTAAGGATAACTGGAGAAAGATGAAGACGTACTGGGCATGGGATAAAACAAAGGAACTAATTTTGCTAGGTGTGCCAATGTTATCGAATATTACAGAATAATGCTCCTATTTTTAAAGATATTCTAACTTTTTATATATACGTTTTCTTGAGAAAATGAACCATTATATACTGAGGAAATCCCCTTCTGTGCCTGTCTCCCTGAATCCATTCCCTAAAAGAAACCACTATCCTGAATTTACCATTCCTGGGTATGCTGCTATACAATTGTAATATGCATATGTACTTATATACAATTACATGTGTACATATTTGTGAAAAACATATACAGTAGTCTTCCTTATGTGCTTTTGTGTTCTATAATTTCAACTGCAGTCTGAAATATTCAGTGCAAAATTCAGAAACCAAGGATTCCTGTGTTTTAAAGTGCATCTCACATACCTTGTCCAGTGTCTCCCAGCTGTGCACTCTACCCACCCACTCAGTAGACATTTGAGTGATCAGATCAACTGTTGCAATATCACAGTGCTAATGTTCAAATCACCCTTGTTCTATTAATACTTTACTAGTAAGTAATAATTGTTATCTCTTGTTGTGCCTAATTTAGAAATTAAACTTTATCACAGGCATATATGTATGTATAGGGGAAACCACAGTATACTATATGGGAGGGCTCAGTACTATCTGAGGCTTCTGGCATCCACTGGGGGTTTTGAAATGTATCCCCGTAGATAAGGGTGAACTACTCTACTGTTGTTTTGTGGGTTTTCAAACATTTTAAGTGTGTGTACACACTTATATACAATTACATGATACAAATATGTGACTTGATATTGTAATCATACTCATCTATGCTGATAACTTCTATCTGTATTTCACGCACCTCCCTAATAGAGTTAAGCTGAAGGAATAAACTATTTTAAATATTGTTCCCACTAATGAAGAATTGTATTTATAAGTAACCTTTTAAAAATTACTTAAAAAGCCACCATAAACATACTTTTACAATTCTCTTTGCATACATATTTTAAGCCATATTCTTGAGCTTTTTAGTCTTGAAATCCTTTTACAGTCTTAAAACATTGATGGTCCCCCAAACTTCTGTTTATGTGGGGAAAGTCTATCAATGTTCATCACATTAAAAATTAAAATTTTGGGGCGGCGCCTGTGGCTCAGTTAGTAGGGCACCGGCCCCATACACCGAGGGTAGCAGGGTTCAAACCCAGCCCCAGCCAAACTGCAACAAAAAAATAGGCGGGCGCCTGTGCTTCCAGCTATTTAGGACGCTGAGGCAAGAGAATCGCCTAAGCCCAAGAGCTGGAAGTTGCTGTGAGCGATGACACCACAGCACCTACCGAGGGCAGACTAAATGAGACTGCCTCTAAAAAGAAAAGAAAAAATAAAGAAAAGAAAAAAAATATTAAAATTCTTAAATTTGGGGTAACGCCTATGGCTCAAAGGAGTAGGACACCAGCCCCATATGCTGGAGGTGGTGGGTTCAAACCCAGGCCCAGCCAAAAAAAAAAAAAAAAAAAAAAAAGAAAGAAAAAAATTCTGAAATTTGAAAATATTTAATTCATTTACAAATGCCAATCCATTCATTACATGTTAACATAAACATGTTTTAATGAAATACAATACTTCTCTCCCCACCAAAAAAAATTTGCTAAGTGGCAACGTGTTACATTTTTACAAATTTCCCATATTTGCTTCTACATTCCCTATGTTGGATAGGTTGATTCATTTGAACTATATAAAGAAAATCCAGCCTCACCCACATGATCAATAGAAAAATGGAGAATATCATGGACCACTTACAGGGTTTGGGCAATCCCCAGTTACTCTGGCCACACTTGACAAGTGCTAGTCATTAGCGTACACTCCTAGGAACACTCTCAATACGTGGAAAAATACACTAATTTTTGACTTTATCTAAGATTATAAAGTTGCTCTGCAAAAAGAATGCACACATACCCTCACCACAGCATGAGTTTCCATTTACTACCAATCCTTGTTGACACCTATTTTCAGTTTTTAAAATTTATCAATTTATCACAATATGAAGTATTATTTCACTGAGGTTTTTAATCTGCATTTCCCTAAAGTGGTGTGGTTTTTTTTTTTTTTTTTTTGCAGTTTTTGGCCAGGGCTGGGTTTGAACCCACCACCTCCGGCATATGGGGTTGGTGCCTTACTCCTTTGAGCCACAGGCGCCACCCCCTAAAGTGGTCTTATGCTTATTAACCATTTGTTCCATCTCCTAGGAAATCATCTGTATATCCTATATTAATTTTACTGTTTTTTTCCTCTAATAAGAAAAATATCCCTTTAATATATTAAGGTATAAAGAGAAAACAAGTGATGTGTAGGGTAATACAGGTAAAATTTTTTGTTTCATATGAATTATGCATATTTCTAACAATTTACTGAACAGGGTATCTTTTCCACATTGACATAAAACATGTCATCAATGTTAATTACACCAGGATTCCACAGAACTATCAGTTTTTCAAGGGTAATTACATTAATCCATCTAATCTTACACTTTAGCTTTTGAAGTCTTACTACTTAAACACTTCTATAACTGATATGCTATATAGGATATTTGAGAAAGGTCTAAAATATTCTTGTCTTATCTTTGGTTTTAATAAAATTATACTGGAGCTTCCTCTTCACCACCAGACTTAAGCTGAGGCCCACACTGATCTCTGGGGAGTATATAAGTGAACCCTATTCTTGCTGCTCAATTCACGCTTGTGGTCTTGCCCAGGGGGTCATGGCAGCTTCCTGTGTCCTCCTGCACACTGGGCAGAAGATGCCCCTGATTGGTCTGGGTACCTGGAAGAGTCAGCCTGGCCAGGTAAAAGCAGCTGTTAAGTATGCCCTTAGTGTAGGCTACCGCCACATTGACTGTGCTGCTATTTACGGCAATGAGACTGAGATTGGGGAGGCCCTGAAGGAGGACGTGGGACCAGGCAAGGCAGTGCCTCGGGAGGAGCTGTTTGTGACGTCCAAGCTATGGAACACCAAGCATCACCCTGAGGATGTGGAGCCTGCCCTCCGGAAGATGCTTGCTGACCTCCAGCTGGAGTATCTGGACCTGTACCTGATGCATTGGCCTTATGCCTTTGAGCGGGGAGATAACCCCTTCCCCAAGAATGCCGATGGGACCATACGCTATGACTCTACCCACTAAAAGGAGACCTGGAAGGCTCTGGAGGCACTGGTGGCTAAGGGGCTGGTACGGGCACTGAGCCTGTCCAACGTCAACAGTTGGCAAATTGATGATATACTCAGCGTAGCTTCTGTGCACCCAGCTGTCTTGCAGGTGGAATGCCACCCATTCTTGGCTCAGAACGAGATAATTGCTGTCTGCCAAGCACGCAGCCTGGAGGTGACTGCTTACAGCCCTTTGGGCTCCTCGGATCGTGCTTGGCGTGATCCTGATGAGCCTGTCCTGCTTGAGGAACCTGTGGTCCTAGAAACTTGGCCGATCTCCAGCTCAGATCTTACTCAGGTGGCAAGTGCAGCGGAAAGTGATTTGCATCCCCAAAAGTATCACTGCTTCTCGTATCCTTCAAAATATCCAGGTGTTTGACTTCACCTTCAGCCCAGAAGAGATGAAGCAGCTGGATGCCCTGAACAAAAATTGGCGATATATTGTGCCCATGCTTACGGTGGATGGGAAGAGAGTCCCAAGGGATGCAGGTCATCCCCTGTACCTCTTTAATGACCCATACTGAGATCACAGCTTCCCTAGTTTCCCTTCTAGCTCTCCAGGTATAAGAAAGAGGAAGGTAATAAAGTCATTGGAACATCCAAAATAAATAAATAAATAAATAAATAAATAAATAAAAATTACACTGATTCATAAAATGCCTAAATTGATTTTAAATAACAAAAACGTCCTGTTCCTTGAAGACTTGATAAAAGCACCTGCTAAATCTCTGGGCATGGAATCTCATGATAGTTAATTTTACAGCTATTGGCTTTTCCAAATTTTCTATTTCTGGTCATTAAAGTTTCCTTAAAATTACTACTATCACTTAGACTGTGAAATATATTAGCATGATGTTTGTGTTCACACTGTTCTTCTATTTAAATCTCTTCCATGCCTAATGTCCTAATTTGCTTACTATATATACTTGTGCCTTCTCTTTTCTTATTTATCACAGCTTTTTGCCCTTTTTTGCCACATACTTGCCTATTTTATTAGAAGAGGTATGCCAAAGCAAGAACTTGCACTCATGTTTTTGCAAAGATGATGGACTGAGTCACCACAAAATTCTAGACCCTGCCCTACCCTCCATCTTTACCTTCTTCATACACCAACTTTGCCTTCTGTTCAGGCGAAGTCATTCCCTTTGCTTTCTCTGATGCTGTAACCTGAAAGAGAAGAAAATACTATTCTGAAAAGGATAAGTATATCCCAAGTACCACAACCACCACCACACCCCACCCTCACCACCACTGTTATAATGGATGACCTTAATACAATGTGGATCGAATACAGGGCAAAGATTCTTCAGGAAGAAAAAAATTACACTTTAAAAGTTCAAAAACTCTCTGAGGTGATTAGAATACCTTTCTGTGTCAATATTTTAACTGTATAAATGTTCTTTAACTTGTTGGCTGTGTTAATGATTGAAATGCAATGGTAAGATAAAAGTCTGAGTCAAAATTGAAACAGGCATAACTACACTCTAACTAACAAACATATTTCCAAGTGCAAGACCAGACTTCTTACTGAAATAGGGAGCTGTCAATGCCAGGACAATGATCTTTATTCCTCTCTTCAGTTCTAACACAGCCCAAAGTTTTTAGTTTTGGGGGTTTTTTGTTTGTTTGTTTGTTTTTTAGAGACAGAGTCTCCCTTTGTCACCCTCGGTATAGTGCTGTGGTGTCACAGCTCACAGCAACCTCCAGCTCTTGGGCTTAGGTGATTCTCTTGCCTCAGCCCCGCAAGTAGCTGGGACTACAGGCACCCGCCACAACGCCCAAGCTATTTTTTTGTTTCAGTTTGGCTGGGTCGGGTTTGAACCCACCACCCTCAGTATAAGAGGCTGGCACCCTACTCACTGAGCTACAGGTGCCGCCCACAGCCCAGAGTATTAACCTAAAACAATTTGCTCTACTCACTTGTGTAATTAGAAGAATAAGCTTTCCATGAAGGTGTGAGAGTTTCTGAAAAGTCTTGACTCTGCTTTCCATTAACTGGTAGAGTGTCCCCAGCTGGGGTACCAAGTCAGGTAACTAGAAAAATGGATGACAGTTTGGTATTATCATCACGTTATTGAGGTGACAAATACATAAATCATGATCAGTGATGCTTCAGTGCACCACAAGCATAAGCTCAAGAGTACTTCCAGTGGTAAGGGATCCTTGCAACACAGCCTGGCAACATCACAAATTTTCACGAAGGCCACATAATGGGGAAAAATAATAGTTTTATAATAATAATGATACAAAGTCAGGAGGGAGAAACTCCAAGGTAGGACAAACTCCAGGTTAGGACTTCTCTGTATTGATCAAAATATTCTAGGCAAGGTCCAAAATAAAATAAACACTCAAGGTTTTCAAAAATACCCCTACCATACATCTCCAGGCTGAAGGGGGTGCTTTCCTCTGACTCTTACCTTCTATGGACAGCACATTATCTACCCTTATCATACTTATAACATCCCAAGGAGCTAGATCAAGTTTTTCCCACCTCCCAGAGACTAGTAGGACAGGTGATAAAAGTACAAAGTTGATCTAAGAGCATTTTGAGCCTACTGCTAATGAATCCTCTGAAGCATGCTTAAGAAATGAAAACAGAAAGTTCTTTTATTTGTCCCCCTAGAGCAGTAGTTTTCAACCTATGGGTCACGACCCCCCTGTAACCATGAAGATATATTGTGGCATTAGGAAAGTTAAGAACCACTGCCCTAGAGCTTCAGAAACTTCAGGGACCCCACTCTTTGCCCTTTGATTAGAATTTATCTGCCCTCTTGTATCTGACACTGGCATAAATAAAGAATATTTCAGCCAAATGTTAAAAATTTTATACAGCAGATAGACAAAAAAAGTGAATAAAGTTACAATATAACTATGTTTTACTTTCCCATCTCCCTTTCACGTGTCCCTGCTCAGATTGTGAGCTCTAAGAAGATCCCCAAACCTAGACACCTATGACTACTTCATACCAATCACCAAGCCACTCAAGACTTTCCTCTCATCACTGTCCCCCAGTTCACCTCCCAAGACTCCTGCAGGCTGGCATACCTAGCACCCATGATAACTGTTGCTTTTCTCTTCCCTACCCTAGCCTCTTAGAATTAGTCTCCCTGGACATACTAAGAAACTGCTCAACTCAAAGGAGGTTAATCAATAGCTTCCACTATGTCAAACCACTGAAAACAAAAGGAGACTTAAGACAAAGAACAAGAAACAGACACCAAGCAGGAATTGGATGAAACTGTATTTAGACCTGAAAAGTTGTCTTAAAAATAATTAAGGAATTTTCTAATATGTACTAAAATATTTTAAGAAAACTGATTATAAATTACTAATCAAAGAAAAGAAAAAAAATCGTTTAGTTTTACTTCTAGCCTAAAATATAACTGAAGAAATGATGTGGCAAAGAAGCCAACCGGTATCATGAATGTAAAAGTTTTTTCTGATGTTGTTGTAACATCACTCCCTCTTTTTTATTTTTGAGACAATGATTCACTATGTCGCCCTCGGTAGAGTGCTGTGCCATCACAGTTCACAGCAACCTCAAACTCTTGGGCTTAAGCGATTCTCTTGCCTCAGTCTCCCAAATAGCTGGGACTACAGGCGCCCATCACAACGCCTGGCTATTTTGTTGTTGTTATTGTTGTTGCTGTCCTTGTTGTTTACCAGGCCTGGGCTAGGTTTGAACCTCCCAGCCCCGGTGTACGTGGCTGGCTCCTGGCTCCCCAGCCACTGAGCTATACAGGCGCCAAGCCCACTCCCTCTCTTCTTACACAGATAATCAAGAGCTGACAGCAGCCCTAACAAAGTCAGGTAGGAAATATTTAATTTATACCATTTTTATCACAAATGTTTTATACTCCTGAAACAAGGCAGGACAGACATGTTAGCATATTAAAAACTTCACAAACCTGCTAAATTTTTTCAAAGAGAGGGTAAGGATTTATACAATGAAAGATAATTTTACTGAAGATACAGCTATCTTTTATATATATATATATATACACACACACACATATATAGAAAAGCATTTGATTGTGAATATGTTAATATATAATTTTTCTCCTTTTAGCATTTTTCAAAGTCCTCTATAGAATATATATTACTTGTAAATGAGGTGTGGAGAACAATTTATTAAAAGGTCACAACAGTGGTATTATGAAAAGGCTCACATCACTGCACTGAGGGGAAAACAAAATCTCTAACAGGAGCATCTGACAGTTGATAGATAGAGATGGTTTTGGTCAGCCATCCCTATCACAGCCAAACTATTCATATTCAGCAAATGTAGCTGAAAAGACTCACTGTGGATAGGTATGATGCGTGAACCGTTAACACACATTTTAGCCACTGAACCATTACAACAGCACTAAAAGAAAAGAAAGAAAAATCCAAGTAAACTGATGTTCACGAATTCAAAATTAAATATAACTGAGCTATAAAATTAGAAAAACCCAAACGGGTGACAGAAGATCTAGAAATTGTGCTCTGTGACGATGACTATAAATAAATCACTGTGAATACCACAGTCATTTCATTCTTTCACTGAGTCTGATATCTGAAGAGGGAGAGGGGGTCCACACCAGAAAATAGGACAAAAACTCCTTCCTGTAAACCAATTCAAGAACACAACCAATGCTTTACTTCATAATTAACTGTTACCGGGGCAGTAATCTTCATCCAAACTGAATTCAACTGATTTTGCATTTCATGTTCATGATAAACATAAAAATAGACTAAACTCAACATCTATTCTCTTGAACAAACATCAAAGTCTTCTACTCTAACATTAAAAGGCAAATATAGGCCAAAAATGCACAAAAGCCAGTCCTAATTAAGGTTAATGCAGTCTTTCAGGGAAAAAAACTTACAAAGAAAACCTGTATTTTTAACTATATAGATACAGATAATAATATTCAAGCTCAGGATCTTGAAGATACCAACTCTGAGATTTAAATGTTTAATCTGAAGCAGCCAGAAGTTGTACAAGTTCTAAAAAATGCAATTTTACATAGCCTGATTAAGACTAAATCATTAAACAAGACTAATTTTCTAGTCTTATTAATATAGCTGATATTATAATAATATAGCTGAAATACAGCTGAAATGCCTACATAGGAGTTTCTGAAAGAAAACTGTGATAAAATGTTATTAAAGTAAGAATCATTCAACTAAGGACAAGAGTAATATATGACACGTAAGAGTTTTATTAGAATTTAATTTCATGCTGTCATATTTTTGTTTTTAATAACCATCCCTAATCTAGTTATAAAAACAAAGCAATTTAAATTGCATCAATATCTTACCTATTAGGATGGCCTTGCAACCTCTTTGTAAGCTAAGGAAGAGAAAAACGCCATTAGCAACAACACTTCTGGGCAACCAATATCCATTCATTAATTTCCACAATACAATGACTATCTTAAGAAATCATTATTCCATGTAGTAGTCTATTTTGAACAAATATAAATATATTCTATGATTATATCCCCACAATCAGACAATAACCTAATAAAAATCTAGGTTAGCATGTATACGAATGAATGTCCAGAACAGGCAAATCTACTGAGATGGAAAATAGATTAGTGACTGTCAAAAGCTGTGGGGAAGGGACGGGGGACAGTGGTTAGTAAGTCTTTTGGGGGTATGAGTGCACAATAATCTGTTAACATACTAAGAACACTAAATTGTATACTTTAAAGGGATGAATTTTATGGTACATTAGTTACATTTCAATTTTTTTAATATAAATACAAAAATCAAGGTTAGGCAAATTTTGTTTTAAAGTAAATAATATTCCAAAAACAAATGACCAGCGTTTTCTAATACATGACATTGCTTTTTTAAATACAGAAGTTTCCCCTACCAATAACAGTAAAGCAGCCCACGCTATTAATACCAAAACTGTTCTCACAAAATACTTCAGCAGCACATTAAATAAATATAATCAAAAGTGCAATTTCTTTTTTTTTTTTTTTTTTTGAGACAGAGCCTCAAGCTGTCATCCTGGAGAGAGTGTCGTGGCATCACAGCTCACAGCAACCTCCAATTCCTGGACTCAAGCGAGTCTCCTGCTTCTGCCTCCCAAGTAGATGGGACTACAGGCGCTTGCCACAATGCCCAGCCATTTTTTGGTTGCAGCCATCATTGCTGTTTGGCGGGCCCGGGCTGGATTTGAACCCGCCAGCTCAGGTGTACGCGGCTGGCGCCTTAGCCTGTTGAGCCACAGGCGCCGAGCCAAAAGTGCAATTTCTAATGACAAAGAATCACGTTACCTATAGGCCTAATTAAAAAAAAAAAAAAATTGTACCCACTCTTTTACAGCCAGCTTTAGTTAAATTATGTAAACTTTTTTGTTTAAGAGACGAGGAACTGCTGTGTTGCCCAGGCTGAAGTGCAGTGGATGTTAATAAAGGTAAAGATGCCAATGACTCTTCCTTTCACTGCCTCAGGAATTCATCAATTTCACTGTTCTGTCTAATGTTCTTTCTTCCTATTCACCTATCATTCACACACTAAATGCCACGTCTTCTTACACATTACAAATCCATTTCTCTAAATACTAGATTTTCCCTTTAATTCATGGCATTACAAACTTTAAATAAACAGAAAAGTCACAGTTGGGCTCATGCTATAATCCCAGCACTCTGAAAGGATGAAGTAAGAGGATCACCAGAGGCCAGGAGCTTGAGGCCAGCCTGGGCAACATAGTAAGTCCCTGCCTCTACCACAAAAAAATTTTTTTAATAAGCTGACTTTGGTGATGGGTACCTATAATCCTAGTTACTTGGAAAGCTCAGGCAGAAAGATTGCCGGAGCCTGAGAGTTCAAGGTTGTAATGAGCTGTGATCAAGCCACTGTACACACATAAGGAACAGAGCCAGGCCCTCTTTCTAAAGAAAGAAAAAGAGTAGTCAGTTACCTCTTGCAACAATGGAATAATAGCATGCAGGGGCATCCTTAACACAGTCTTCTTTATTAGATTTAAATTCCTAGTTTGAAGTACTTTCTGTGAGAAAATAAAAGGATTATTAAAATAAGCATACTCACAAGCTAAAGACACTACAGGAAAAATTATCTATAAAAATGATTTAACAAGACCAAGACAATAACCTACTAACTGAATTTAGCAAACAAAGGCTAGAGGGACTGAATGGAGAATATTATATTATGTCTATGGCTACCAGACAGTCTTCAGGCATTAGAATATTTACTTCATTACACAGGCTTCTTATTAGTATTTTAATATAAAACACAAAAGAACATCTCTAGATATTTAAATACTGATAAACACACCCCAATATATAATGTGTGCACACACCATTTCAGAGATGTTCCCAAACCTCCATTCTATGAAATTAGAGCTGTATCCAGCTAAGAGTTAGCAGAACATAGTAAAATCATACTTAGAAAGCAAGAAATCTTCTTAAATCAAGTACCAACTTTTGACAAAAATTTAAATCAATCAAAAGGTAACAAAGAAAGCATTTGAATCAAAACCCTTTAAGGGTATATCTACATGAGAGACCCAGTCTCCACTCTAGGTTCCAGCAACGGAGACAGGGCAGGCAAGTCCTGGTCTTGCCCCTTAAAAGCAGCACATTCCTGGGCAGGCCATTCAACTTCTCCACGTAACACGTGCTTCACAGAAGCAGAGGGTAGGAAATTAGAGTCTGCTCACATCTCTGATTTCCCTTTCCTCTTAAATACTCTTAAACATTTATTCTTTCAAAAGGGTTTATATTATCTTCCCTAATCTATGTTTAGTGACAGGTATTGCTGTAAAAATCATGCTTGGAATAAAAATAGCAGAGTAAGCATGATTAACTTCTGTCAAGGATGTAGTTAAAAAAGTATGTCCATAAACCAGGTCTAACTACCAAGAAGATGGTGTTGATGATGATGGGGTTTTCTTTTGCAACTTTATTCCAGTATAGGTGAAGCATAGGGAACAGCACACATTTAAAGTGCACTGTCTATGTGATCAGTATGACATACACATCTACCTATGAAATAAACACTATAATAAAAATAAATATACTCTGTCACCCTCAAGTCTGCTTGGGCCTTTCTACAATGTATCCCTCCTTTTACCCCTAATTCCCTGGCAGTTTCTAAACTATAAACTTGTCCCTGTTTTCCAGAATTTTTTATAATAAATGGCATACTTTATTGCTTTTTTTATTGTCTAGTTTCTTTGACACAGATTATGCTTGAGATTCTTCCCTACTGCTAGTCTATCAATAATATACATCTTATATTGCTAGATAAACAATTTGTTTATCCATCCATCTGTTGAGGGACATAGGAGCTCTTCCCAGTTTGGGGCTATTACAAATAAAATGGCAATGAACATTCATAAAAGGTCTTTGTATGAACATACAAGGGTTTTTCTCTTGGTAAATACCTAGGAGTAGAATGGCTGGATCAGGTGGTAGAATTTCCTTAACTTTTAATAAACTGCCAACTTGTTTTCCAAAGTGGTTATACTATTTTTTCCGACCAGCAAGACTTCCAACTGCTCTACATCCTCATCAACAGATGACACTGTCATTTTCATTTTAATGCATCTATAATGAGGACGTGGCATTATTTCCTTATGGCTTAAATTTGCATTTTTGTGATAATTAATGATGTTCAGAACTTTTATATGTGCTTATTTGCATCTGCATTTTTGGTTAAGTATTCAAACTTTTACCACTTGTTTCTCTTTATTTTTCCTTTAAGAGTTTATGTTTTTTGTAATATAGCTAAGAAACTTCTCCCCTACTCTTGTTCACATTGATTTTCTCCTGTTTTCTTCTGGAGGTTTAACAGTATTAAGTTTTATAATTAGTCAGTACTCTATTTTATAAAATATTGATTTTTATGTATAAAGTAAAGTTGAGATCCATCTTTTTCCAAATACATTGGTCTATTTTTGGACTCTTTATTTTGCTCCCTTAATCTATCCTTACTTTTTTAATATCAAACCATCTTGACTACTGCAGCTTTATCTTGCAATCAGGTAGTGTGACTTGCTCTTATTTTGTAATCGCCTTGGCTATTCCATATTCTTTCCATTTCCGTATAAATTTTAGAAACAGTTTGTCAATTTCTACAAAGGTGACTAACAGAACTGTTGGAATTTTAATTGGGAATTTAATTTGGGCAGAATTCCTCACCTTAAAATAATTTTCTTTCTTTTTTTTTTTTTTTGAGACAGAGCCTCAAGCTGTCACCCTGGAGAGAGTGCCGTGGCATCACAGCTCACAGCAACCTCCAATTCCTGGGCTCAAGCGAGTCTCCTGCCTCTGCCTCCCAAACAGCTGGCACCTGCCACAATACCCGGCTATTTTTTTT
>CAUYRH010104075.1:0-18253 GCA_963574655.1 Perodicticus potto
AAGGAAGAGCAGAGAGAGGGAAGGAGCGAGGGGGGTGGGGTCTGGGTGTGTGCCACACCTTTTGGGGGCAAAACACGATTGTAAGAGGGACTTTACCCAACAAATGCAACCAGTGTAACATGGTTTCTTGTACCCTCAATGAATCCCCAACAATGAAAAAAAAAAAAAATGAATTAGCCTCCCTACAAAAAGAAGCCAGTTCATCTGAGGTATCTGTACCAAATGGGTAGATATGAAGTGAGCATACTGTAACTTCCAGGAATTTGTGGACATGCTGGACAAAATAAAATCAAGCTAAATGCCAAGCACAGTGGCTCATGCCTGTAATCCTAACACTCTGGAAGGTTGAAGCAGGTGGATTGCTTGGGCTCAGGAGTTCAAGACCAGCCTGAGCAAGAGCAAGACCCTGTCTCTAAAGAATAGGTGTACGCCTGTGGCGGAAGCCAGAGGATCACTTGAGCCCAAGAGTTTGAGGTTGTTGTGAGCTATGACACCACCACACTCTATGTAGGGTGACAAAGTCAGACTGTCTCAAAAAAAAAAAAAAAAAAAAAAGTCAGTTCTTCCCAAATTATATAGTCAATGCAATTCCAATGAAAATCCCAGCAAGTTATTTTGTGGCTATCAATAAATTGACTCTAAAGTTTTTATGGAGCGTACAAGACCCACAATAACCACGACAATAATGAAGGAGATAAACAAAGTCAGAGGACTGACACTATTCAACTTTAAGACTTACTACAAAGCTACCATAATCAAGAAACAATGGAAGAGGCAAAAGAATAATCATATAAATCGATGGGACAGGGTAAAGAGCCCAGAAAGAGACTAACACATATAACGTCAACTGATCTTCAACAAAGCAGCAAAGGCAATAATACAGAAAAGTAAACAAAGACAGTGTTTTCAACAAATGATGCTGGAATAACTGGACATCCACAGGCAAAGAAAAAAGAAAAACAGAAACAAACCCATGTCTTCTGCCGCGTGGTGAATTAAGAAAAAGAAAAAACACTTACTCCAGACACAGACAAACACAAACTGGATCACAGGTCTAAATGCAAAATGATAAAACACCTAGAAAATAACACAGGAGAAAATCTAGATGACCTTAGGTATGGAAATGACTTTTTAGATCAACACCATGAAAAAATATTAACAATTAATAAGCTGGACTTTGTTAAAATTAAAAACTTCTGCTCTGCAAAAGACACTGGTGAGAGAATACGATATGCCAAAGACTGTGAGAAATGTGTGCAAAAGACTTCTAAGTGAATATTATCCAACGTACACAAAGAACTCTTAAAACTCATTAAGAAAACGAACCAGTTGAAAAATAGGCAAGTGGGAGGCACCTGTGGCTCAAAGGAGTAGGGCACGGGCCCCAAATACTAGAGGTGGTGGGTTCAAACCAGGCCCCGACCAAAAACTGCAAAAAAAAAAAAAAAATAGGCAAGAGACCTTAATAGACACCTCACCAAAGATATAAAGATGACAATTAAGGGTGGCACCTGTGGCTCCGTCAGTAAGGCGCCGGCCCCATATACCAAGGGTGGCGGGTTCAAACCTAGCCCTGGCCGAACTGCAACAACAAAAAAATAGCCCGGCCTTGTGGTGGGCGCCTGTAGTCCCAGCTACTTGGGAGGCTGAGGCAAGAGAACTGCCTAAGCCCAGGAGTTGGAGGTTGCTGTGAGCTGTGTGACACCATGGCACTCTACCGAGGGCAATAAAATGAGACTCTGTTATCTACCAAAAAAAAAGATGACAATTAAGTATATAAAAAGATGTTCAACATTATTCATCATTAGGGAATTATAAATTAAAACGAGATACTACTACAAACTTACTGTTTTTTTTATTTTTTTATTTTTTTTTGAGACAGAGCCTCAAAAGCTGTCACCCTAGATAGAGTGCATCACAGCTCACAGCAACCTCCAATTCCTGGGCTCAAGCAAGGTTCCTGCCTTCGCCTCCCAAATAGCTGGGACTATAGGCGCCTGCCACAACGCCCAGCCTTTTGGTTGCAGCCATCGTTGTTTGGCGGGCCTGGGCTGGATTTGAACCCGCCAGCTCAGGTGTACGTGGCTGGTGCCTTAGCCACTTGAGCCACAGGCGCCGAGCCCTTACTGATTCTTAGAAAGTAGTTTAGAAGCTTTCCCCTCCAAGCTTCAGAAATGTCTTGCCATAGGTCACAAGGAAGTGAACCCCAATTCTGACTCCAGAGCTCTCTCACTAGTGTATGACAGCCTTTCAATGTGACAAAAGCACTGCCGATGAATTACAAAAAGGGCTGACTGCATAGTCACTGTTTCTAGTCACCACAAAGTACTAACACTACCTCCTAAATAAGTCCCAAGAGGTTTAATTCTCTCCAGATTCCCCCACTGAACCCCTAATCTAAGCCACTATTATTTCTCACTTGGATTACTGTTGAGCCTCCTAACTGATCTTGCTGCTTGTACTTACCCACCATCCCATACATAGAATAAAATTAAAATCCTCCAGCATTACTTACAAATCATTACATAAAAGTGAATTTCTTTCTGCTCCTTTTACAAGGCCAGATCATTCCTTTAAGGGCTTTGTATTAGAATCTCTGCCTAGAATGTTCTCTCCCCAGATTTTCCCATGGCCAACTTCTTAGATCTAGGTTTAAATATCACCTGCTCAGGATTTTTCCTGACCACTTTTCTCCACCATATCACTCTAATATATGCACAGCACTTATCACCATCTTAAGTTTTTTGCTTGCTCCTTGTCTCTAGACACTACTCTGCAAATACAAGTGGCGAAGACTTTCCTCTTGTATCTCAACCTATATGCTTTCTGAACCACTTGAAGTCACACACCAATGGGGGGGGTTCAGAGACCATTTTTGCATGTCCCCCGCCCTCCATTAGCATGCAACTGTTACCACTGAACAGCTAGTTACTGAATTTTATTGTTTGTTTTTGAGACGGAATCTCACTTTGTCACCCTTGGTAGAGTGCTGTGGCATCACAGCTCGTCGCAACCTCAAACTCCTGAGCTTACGCAATTCTCTTGCCTCAGCCTCCCAAGTTACTGGAACTAAGGTGCCAGCCACAACACCTAGCTATAATGAATGTTTTAAATGCAATCTTTTATATAACATGGAATCTTTTAGAAAATTCTAAGCAACTTCAAATCATATGGTAGATGCCTAAAATTAATATAAGCAAAAAGATTCTGAAAAACAATGTCTTTAGGTTTCCAACATAATGCAACAAATATCCCAACACATCCTCCCACAAAGGCAATGAATGCATTAGGTGGGGAGGGCACAAGTCTTCCCTTCTCTCACCTGTAAATATGATGCACTCTGAAGAGGATCACTCTTTTGCAATTTCCAGCCCTGTGGCAATACTATCCCTAGGGGAAGATGAAGATCAGAGGCTGGAGAAGTAAGTGCCTCATCCACACGCTTTAGCCATACTGCATTCTCTGCTGTTCCCGAACATGTAACTTCCGTGTCTCCATGCCTTCACTCTCAGCACTGCTTCTGCACAGGAAGCTCTCCCACTCTCAACTCTTAGCCAGCTTGACACACGTAGAAGAAACATGTTACTCTTCAAGGACCACCTGAAATGTTCCTCCTTTATAAAGCTCAACTGGAGCAATATTTACCTCCCACTAAACTGATTTAATCATTTCTTTATTGCTTCAAAACAAATGTCTATCACAGTACTTATGTTAGTGGATTATGGTTTATTTCTAACACTCAACTGAGAAAAATTCATTTATGTTTCTAAACAAGTCAAAATTCTGCTGATAGCAATATATAGTATTCCAAAAAACACTTAGTCAAAATATTTCTGAAAATTAAAATAGTTTTGCTGCATAAAAATAAACTTTAGGGCAGTGCCGGTAGCTCAGTGGGTAGGGTGCCGGCCACATACTCCCAGGCTGGCAGGTTCAAACGCAGGACAGGGCCAGCTAAACAACAACACCTGCAACAAAAAAACAGCCAGGTGTTGTGGCGAGCACCTGTAGTCTCAGCTACTTGGGAAGCTGAGGCAAGAGAATCGCTTAAGCCCAAGAGTTTGAGGTTGTTGTGAGCTGTGACGCTACCATACTCACTCTACCAAGGGTGACATAGTGAGCCTCTGTCTCAAAAACTAAATAAATAAATAGCCAGACATTGTAGCAAGCACCTGTAGTCCCAGCTACTTGGAAGACTGAGGCAAGAGAATCACTTAAGCCCAAGAGTTTGAGGTTGTTGTGAGCTGTGATGCTGCAGCACTCTACCGAGGGCGACATAGTGAGACTGTTTCAAAAAATAAATAAATAAATAATAAAAAATTAATAAACTTCAGTTCCATTAAATACCAAAAAATAAAGTTAACTACCCACCCAAAAAAAGCAAAGGATTTAGAAGGCGCTTAGTAAAAATCACAGAAATGGTGTCTGTCTTCAAAATTCCACTCACGTGTGTATTTCTGCAACTTAATGTGCAGCAATAAGTAGAGATTATTTGCTTCTTCTGCAGAATGAGGACAATTTCATCACATATCCTAGGAATGGTGTCTTGCAATGATCAATTTATAGTTAAGAACAATTACAGCCACACGCTACATAACCATGTGTCCATCTAACAATAGACAGCATATACAAACAGTGGTCCCAAAGATTATAATGAAGCTGTCATAATGTCATAGCATAACACATTACTCATGTGACTGTGGTGATACTGGTGTAAACAAACCTACTGTGCTGCCAGTCATATGAAAAGTCCAGCACATGAAATTAGGCACAGAATGTAACACTTGATAATGACAATAAACAACTATGTTACTGGTTTAAGAATTTACTATACTATACTTACCACTATCTTAAATGTACTCCTCCTACTTACTAAAAAAAAAAGATTAACAGGCGGCGCCTGTGGCTCAAAGGAGTAGGGCACCAATCCCATATACCACAGGTGGTGGGTTCAAACCCAGCCCCAGCCAAAAAAGAAAGATTAACTATAAAGCAGCCTCAAGCAGATCCTTAAGTAGGTACTCTACCAGAAAGCATTGTTATCTTAAGAGATGACAACATGACAGCTTCATGTGCATTACTGCCCCTGAAGTGGGACAAAATGTGGAAGTGATAGTGATACAGATGATGCTGACCCTGTGTAGGCCTAGGTCAATAGGTGTGTATCTTAGTTTTTAACAGAAAAAAATCTAAAAACAGAAAAAACTTATAGAATAAAGATATAAAGAAAATATTTTCATGCAGGTGTACAATGTGCTTGTATTTTAAGTATTATTCAAAACAGTCGTAAGTTTTTAAAAATTTAAAAGTTTATAGCTGGGAGCCAGTACCACAGTGGTTACAGCACCAGCCACATACACCAAGGCTGGCGAGTTCGAACCCAGCCCAGACCAGCTAAACAACAAGGACAACCGTAACAAAAAAATAGCTGGGCATTGTGGCGGGCACCTATAGTCCCAGCTACTCAGGAGGCTGAGGCAAGAGAATCACTTAAGCCCAAGGGTTTGAGGTTATTGTGAGCTGTGATGCCACGGCATTCTACCAAGGGCAACATACACTCTGTCTCAAAACAAAAAAAAAATTTAAAAGTTTATGAAGTAAAAAAGTTACAGGAAGCTAAGGTTAATTTATTAGTGAAGAAAGAAAAGCATTTTAGAAATGCAGATGTCCTAGATGGACAGTGTTTATAAAGTCTACAGTAGTGACCGTAATGTCCTAGGCCTTCACATTCATTCATCACTCCCTCACTGACTCATCAAGAGCAAATTAGTTCTGCCAAGCTCCCTTCACAGTAAGTGCCCTATACAGGTGCACCATTTTTTTTATCTTTTATGCCGATTTTTACTGTACCTCTTCTATGTTTAGATACACAAAGACCACTGTTCCAGTTGCATACAGTATTCAGTACAGTAACCTGCTGTACTGGTTTATATCCTAGGAGCAAAAGGCTACACTATACAGCATAGGTGTGTAGTAGGCTTTTACCATCTAGGTTTGTTGTGAGACACTATGATGCTGGGCGGCGCCTGTGACACAGTGGGTAGGGTGCCGGCCCCATACACTGAGGGTGGCAGGTTTGAACTCAGCCCAGGCCAAACTGCAACAACAAAAAATAGCCAAGCATTGTGGCGGGCGCCTGTAGTCCCAGCTACTCGGGAGGCTGAAACAAGAGAATCACTTAAGCCCAAGAGCTAGAGGTTGCTGTGAGTTGTGATGCCACAGCACTCTACCGAGGGTGACAAAGACTCTGCCTCAAAAAAAAAAAAAAAAAAAAGAAAAGAAAAGAATTCTTACAAAAAGACAAATCCCACAGAAAAATAGGCAAATGAGGTTTAGCGCCAGTAGCTCATGGTTAGGGGGCCAGCCACATACACCAGGGCTGGCAGGTTCAAACCCAGCCCAGGCCTGCTAATCAACAATGACAACTACAACAACAACAAAAACAGCTGGGCATCTTGGCAGGCGCCTGTAGTTCCAGCTACTTGGGAGACTGAGGCAAGAGAATCACGTAAGCCCAAGAGTTTGAGGTTGCTGTGAGCTGTGTTGCACGGTACTCTACTGAGGGCGACATACTGAGAGACTGTCAAAAAAAAAAAAAAAGAAAGAAAGAAAAAAAAAGAAAAATAGGCAAATGGATTGGAATAGATAGTTCTCTAAAGAAGACGTGCAAATGGTCAATAAGCACATGAAAAGATGTTCAACATCACTAATCCTTAGAGAAACGCAAATAAAAACTAGAAAATGTGACCTCACTCGGATGACAATAAAAGACAGAATAAGAGGTGCTGATGAGGATGTAGAGAAACGGAGCCCTCATACATTGCTTGCTAGTAGAAATATCAAATAAAATGGCGCAACCACTTTTGGAAAAAAAAGTGTTAATTTCCTCAAAAATTAACCATAATTACCACATGACCTAGCAATTCCACTCATACACAAAAGAAATGAAAATTTTTATCTTCACAAAATCCTGTAAACAACTATTCATAGCAGCATATTTCATACTAGTCAAAATGTGGAAATAATCTAAATGCTCATCAATCAATAAATTAAAAGTGTGGTATATCCATGTAATGAAATGGTATCCAGCCATAAAAAAGGAATAAGTACTGACACACCCTACAACATGATGAACATGAAAACACACTAACTGAAAGAAGCCAGACACAAACAGCCATGTATTGTATAATTCCACTTATATGAGATATCAAAAAAAAGCCAGGCAAATCTACAGACAGAAAGTAGATTAGTGGTTGTGCAGGAGCTGAAGAAAGGGGGTAATGACTGCTAATGGGAACAGAATAACGGGGTTTCTTCTTGGGGTGAGGAAAATGTTCTGGAATTATTCAGTGGTGATGGCTATTAAACTCTGCAATTACACACACATAAAAAACACTGAATTGTATACTTTCAGAGGATGAATTTTATGGTGTATGAAATACGCTTCAATGAAGCTTTTATTTTAAAAAACTAAGAAGAAATTAGAAAGTTATGCAACTGATTCCAATAATGCATTATCCATCCAAATATTCTTTATTTGTAGAAATACCAACCACATAAAAATCTGACTTGACAAAGGATAAAAAAAACGAAACTGTGCTGTGATAGTTGAGGAGGGGAGGGACAGTTTGCCCTCACTATATGAACCATAACAGTAAATTATTTTCTTTTTTCAAAAGAAAACAGGCTGGACTTAAACTCTTGGGATCAAGCAATCTTCCTGCCTCAGGCGCCCAAACAGCTGGGACAACAGGCTGTGCCACCACACTGAGCTAGAAATTCATTTCTTCATTAATAAAAGTTTAATTCACTAGGCAGAAGAAAAAATATCAACCTATATATTCAACTTACCTTGTCAATCTCCATTTTATATCTTTTTTTGTTTGTTTTTTGCAGTTTTGGCCAGGGCCGGGCTTGAACCTGCCACCCCCGGTATATGAGGCCTGCACCCTACTCCTTGAGCCACAGGCGCTGCACTAATCTCCATTTCAAAACTAAAACTCATGGCTCTTCTCAAAAAACTTTATCTTAACTAAAATGCCACCCTCCCTCCCAAAGAATACTTACTGTTCCAGATTTTTTAAAAAGTAAAATTACTGATATAATTCTATTAAAGTACCTTTTAAAAATGCAAATGCTTAAGTAAAAATGCCTTGTGTCTCTGAAAAGTTTATTAACAGATTAGTTTTAGCTTCAATTATACTAAAAAGGTTTCTGAAGCTTGAGGGGGAAAGCTTTTATCTAAACTACTTTCTAAAAATCAATTAGTTTCAAGGAAAAAAATATTCTGATGGATTGGAGGAAGAGGACATGTTTCCACACAGATGCAATGGGTAAGTCAAGATGGTTTACTGTCAAGAGACTACGTGTCCACAAAACACCATACCTCCTACTCACACACACACACCAGAAACATACACACCTATTTTCCAAATGCATCGGCATCCACTTATGTATTACATAATTACACATATTATCCTACTATGGACCAGCTTGTTTTTCTTCCAACAGTGTTGACAGGTAGCAGTGAATCACATATTTTCCTGTCTCGTTTGCCTTATGATCAATGACACATTCTGCCAACATCTGTGGTTAAGAATGCAAAATGAAGCTATACATCATTTTCACTGTCTCATGATGCTAAATGCTACCTATTGCTGCATGTTTACACTAAGGTTAGAAAAACCAATCTTAGTGTCACTGGTGCCAAACTCAAAACCAAGTATCTACCCCAGACCCAAATCTGAAGTAAATCACAGAATTGTGGGACTTATTTTTATTTGAATAATATAACATGATCATTATCAAAATGTTAAGCATCTTCTATATAGGGAGAGAACTATGATGATAATAAATATAAATACAATGACCAAATGCTTTTTAAGAGACAGCAGTAATTTCAAATATTTTGTCTCGCAAACCAGTCTTATAAATGCAAATACTTAGAGTACAAAATGCGTATCTTAGACTTCTATAACCAAAAATATTCCGCCATGTGCCCATATCTTCAGCGTCAAATATACAGTCTCCACAGATATAACATTTAGAGTTTATATCCACTTACCAGATGTCTTAAAATCTAGTTAAGCACTTTGGGAGGCTGAGGCAAGAGAATCAATCACACGAGGTCAGGAATTCAAGACTAGCCTGAGCAATAGCAAGATTGCATCTCTACAAAAAATTTAAAAATTAGCCAGGTGGGCTCGGCGCCTGTGGCTCAACGGGCTAAGGCACCAGCCACGTACACCTGAGCTGGCGGGTTCGAAACCAGCCTGGGCCCGCCAAACAACAATGACAGCTGCAACCAAAAAAAAAAAAAAATGGCCGGGCATTATGGCAGGCGCCTGTAGTCCCAGCTACTTGGGAGGCAAAGGCAGGAGACACGCTTGAGCCCAGGAGTTGGAGGTTGCTGTGAGCTGTGATGCCACAGCACTCTACCCAGGGTGACAGCTTGAGGCTCTGTCTCAAAAAAAAAAAACAAAAAAAATTAGCCAGGTGTGGAGTCCCAAGTGTGTAGTCCCAACTACTACAAAGGCTGAAGCAGAGGACCATTTGAGCCTAAGAGTTCTAAGAGTTAGAGGTTGCAACAAGCTATGAGAACACAACCGCAATCCAGCCCAAGAAACAGAGCAAGATTCTGTGTCAAAAAAAAAAAAAAAAAAAAATCTAGCTGAGAAGCAGAATGAAAACATAAAAAGATATACTGAAATCCAGGTTAGCATATGCTAAGAAAAGAAAAAAGAAAATTTCAGAAGAAGAGTGATAAATCCCTTGGGAATGAAGTAGTCAAAAAGCTCAAGAGACAGGACCTACCTGGGACCAGAGTAAAGAGAGCATCCATTAATGTAAGTGGGAAAGGATTTCAAACCAAAAGAATGGCATAAAGAAAGGCGAAGAGAAAGGACTTCACAGGAACAATAAACAAGTTAGTTGGGCTGAAACCAAAGATTCACCAAGGGAAGAAATGAGTTAGGACCGTAGAATGAGGCCCAGCGAAGTGGTTCACGCCTGTTATCCTAGCACTCTGGGAGGCGGAGGTGGGTAGACTGCCTGAGCTCACAAGTTCAAGACCAGCCTGAGCCAGATCAAGACCTCATCTCTAAAAATAGCTGGGTGTTGTGGCAGGCACTTATAGCTCCAGCTAGTTGGGAGGCTGAAACAAGAGAATCGCTTAAGCCCAAGATTTTGAGGTTGCTGTGAGTAGTGATGCCACAGCACTCTATCTCAAAAAAAAAGACTGAAGAATGGATCGGGACCAGGGTACAGAGAGAAACTTGAATGTCACACCAAGGAGCTTAAACTTTATTTTACAGGTGTTAAAGAGTTTTCAAGTCTTTAAGCTTGATGTGAGGAGATTAGAGGGTTCAATACATAACATTGTTTGCCCAAAGCATAAGAGGAGCACAAATATTCCAAATGAACTATCACATCACCGGGAGGAGAAATGTTCCAAGCCCAGCTACAACAGGGTATTATCAGGAGAGGCAGATACAAGCAGCAACTCCTCAAATGATGAAAATGAAAAGTAAGCTGGACTTACTTTTGCAACTCCCATTTGCATAAAGTATTCAATTATCATAAAAACAATGTAAACAAAATATAGAATAGCTCTCACTGTATCTACTACATAAGAAGCAATTTACTTCAAATACAGAACAACTGGATCATGAGTTTCAAAACTATGTTGTCAATCTTCAGACTTTAAAAGTGATATGCCATAACCCTATCAGTGTAGAGACCTGGATCAAGGCCATGAGTTTAAAATATACTACCATGAATGAATTCATCATATTAGCCCAAGCCCATTTCTAAGAGTAAATAAATGTGTCTCAATGCTCTGAGGAGTTAATAAAAGGAATTGAAACAGCAACAGGAATTTTAAAATTCCTCATTGACAGTCAAATAACATCTTCCTCAAAAGAGTAAAATGGGTCATTACCGTCCTACTACCGCCTAACCCCCTAACAGCACCAAAAAACAATGTTATAAAATTTTAGTATAAGAAGGACACTGCCAAGTCAAGAGCGAGCTGTATTCTAAATTTTTTTTTTTTTTTAGAATTACCTCATTTAATTATAAAGAATAATAACCGGGAGGTGAGATCCTGCATTATTTTTTCCAAACACAATTAAGATGATTTTACCAAGGCCCTTGTTACAAGCCAGAATCAAAATTCCTTATGGTTTCCCTGGCTTATGGTTAATACACTGAGTCATCCATGTTTGATCAAAACACGGGTACTCTGGAGGTTGCCCAAGTGATAAAGTCAACTAAAACAGAGACCACAGGTGGAGAAACCACTCATTACATAACATTCCCAAGAGTTAAAAATTTCTCTTCAACTGTGTTTCTAAAACAGTATATTTGTATATTAGATTTATTAACAACATTGATAATACCGTGAGACCAAAATACTAGAAAAAGGGGGCGGCGCTTAACCTGATAGTCCCCTACGGAGTTATTGAAAAGGGGACCCAATCGACTGAAATACAAAATTCTCAGCAAGAGAGTTTCAAAACACCAGTGTCTCTCAAAGATAATGAGCCAGTTCAAACTTCCAGGCTTAACCTAAATTGCCTGTCCCTTGTGTTTAATGCAAGTATTCATTACAGTTCTTTTGTCTGTGAAATGACCCACACTAGAGCACAGCAGAGAAATAACAGACACTAGCGTTAAACAATCGTTACTGCGAGGAGCAGACTATCTTTCCACTTGTTCCAGCCCCTCCTCCCCACCGACCCCGTCACCCCCCACCTTTATTTTCTTAGAAATGGCAACAACTGTGAAGGCCACCGCGGTAGGCCGAGAGGAAGCTGCCGAGGGGCCGGAATACAAGTTCGGAGACCAGCACCAACTTGTGGCAATGGACCCAAGAACTGACGGCCTACTGCAGTGGGAGCAAAAGCCCACTCACCGACTCGTAGCTGGCAGAAGTTGGGTGAAAATCTTGAGGAGGAGAGGTGGCAGGACAGGTGATCGGCGACAGTCGGTAAACAAGCAGGGCGGACCCACCCTCCTACAGCCCCCGGCGCCTGTCCCCGCACCCCAGGGCCCAAGATGGAAGCGTGGCCCGCTGCAGCCCCTGCCCTGCCCTCCCCTCGCCGGCAGCGCCGCAGCCCCCGGGGGCGCCGGGCGGGCGGCGCGGGAGGCCGGGGCGCCTCTGGGGAGCGAGGGCCCGGCAGGCCGCGCGGGGCACCCCCGGGGCCCGGTTACCTGGCGGCGGCGGCTCCTCCTCCAGCTCCCGCTCCCGCTCCTCCTCCCGTCTGACGCTCGGCGCCCGGCGGCGGCGGCAGCGGCGACTCCTCGCACAACCCGCGGCGACGAGCCGAGCCCGGCCCCTCTCCGCCTCCCTCCGCGCCGCCTCCGCCTCTCCCTCAGTCAGGACATGGTCTCCGCGGGCCTGCGCGCGGCTCTCAGCTGCCGGAGGCGGGGGCGGAGGGGCAGAGAGGAGGCGCGGAGGCGGCGGGTGCTGAGGGGCCGCGGGGAGAGACGGGGGGCGGCCGCGGGCGCTGCGGACTCCTAATGGCGGCGGCTGAGGGACCCGGAGCCAAATCAGCCCCGCGGCGAGCAGCACAACGTCAAGACCGGACCCCGCCGCTCGCCGCCCTGTCATTGGCCCGGAGGCCGCCAGCGGCGCAGCCAATGGGCGGCTGCCTCTTTCCGGCGCAGGGGGCGGGCCGCAGCCGGGTGACGTCACCGGCTCCCAGCCTCGATTGTGAGGCCGCGGAGCGCTGCTGCCCGCAGGCGCGGGGGCTGCCAGGCGGCGGGGTGCGCGAAGCAGTGGGGCGCTTGGCTGGCTGCGGCAGGGGTTAGAACGCCGAGGAAAAAAGGGTCTGGACGCGCGCTCTGCCTCTTGTCTGCGACAGATGCACCAGAGTTTTAAGTCAGCCCTGCAGTCTCAGGTCTCCTAAGTCAACTTAGTAACTTAGATGCTACTTCTCTTTTTCTTAAGCAGTTTCAAGCTCTTGGTAAGACATTGGGAAAGACAGATGTTTAGGTGCTCTGTGGTGGTTTCATTATTTTATATGTCTGTTTTATGCGCTGCTTTTTACCCTTCTAACGCGGCGGGTTTTTGTATATTTCTCCTCTCTCCATTTAGTACACGTATGCATACATACATACATGATGAAAAGTCATGGAGCCCTGGCCTCTCGCTCTCCCTCAGCGTTTCCTAACTCTAATACTGAGTCAATCCAGCTTTCTCATAGCCGCCTTTTCTGTAAATTGGAGACAAGACTTACCTGTCTTCAGGCAAAATTGTGGACCTTTAATTCTATTAGTGCCTGTAGTAGGAAGCCATGAAAAAGTTTTGAGTAGGAAAGTGCCGGTATTGGAGCTGCACGCCTTTACCCGTGTGACAGACCAGGGTAGGACTAGAAAAGGGCAGAGAACCCAAAGAGGAGACAAAGACCTAAAACCAAAGTAGCTGTGGGAATGGAAAGGAGAGGACAGGGCTGAAGCAGAGAATGGCAAATCCTCAGGGTCTGCCAGAAAAAGGAATCACACGAACGATGATGCTACGCTACACAATCACACAGGACAGGGGCTAGGTCAAAGGAGGGGTTGACCCATGGACCAGGTCTGTCTAGATCAAGAGATCAGAAGGAAATAGGGAGGTGGGGAGATGACAAGTTGACCTGAAATCTGATAGGGTGACACTGGAGATAACTGTCAGGGAATTATCTGCGTAGAAGTTATCATGGAAGCCACAGGAGTAGGAAAGAAAGAAAAACTACCAAAGGAGAGAAGGAGAGTGGTTGAGAAGAGAGGAGCTGAAAGAGGTAGTACTGCTGTGTTCTGAAAGCTAAGGAGGCTATAAACAATATCAAATTTATATATTTAGAGAAGAATTAGAACCAAGAAAAGGTCAATCCATTTGATAAACAAGAGACTTAGTGACATGCTAGAGAATAGTTCTTAGTGGGCTGGTAAGAAGAGAAATCAGATTTCAAAATCTAAAGCCATGCATGAGTATTGGAGCAGTAATTGTAGACTACCAGTCTACAAGATATCTAGAAGTGAAAGGAAGGCAGGAGTCATAAGAATAGACAGACAGGAGTGAAGAACCATATCATTTTGGAAGTCTGCAAAATGAAACAAGAAACTTCAATTAGGGCTTGGTGCCTGTGGCTCAACGGGCTAAGGCGCCAGCTGCGTACACCTGAGCTGGCGGGTTCGAATCCAGCCCGGGCCGCCAAACAACAATCATGGCTGCAACCAAAAAATGGCCGGGCGTTGTGGCAGGAGCCTGTAGTCCCAGCTACTTGGGAGGTGGAGGCAGGAGACTTGCTTGAGCCCAGGAATTGGAGGTTGCTGTGAGCTGTAATGCCACGGCACTCTATCCAGGGTGACAGCTTGAGGCTGTCTCAAAAAAAAAAAAAAGGAAAGAAAGAAACTTCAATTAGGCCAGGCACAGTGGCTCACTCCTGTAATCCTAGCACTCTGCAAAGCTGAGGCAGGAGGATCCGTTGAGTTCTGCAGTTCAAGACCAGCCTGAGCAAGCGGGAGACCTGATTCTACTAAAAAATAGAAAAATCAGCCGGGGATCATGGCTGGTGCCTTGTAGTCCCAGATACTCATGAGGCTGAGGCAGGAGGATTGCTTAAACCGAGGAGTTTGAGGTTGCTGTGAGATAGGCTTGGGCCACAGCACTGTTTCTAGAAATATGTTTGTCATGAACAGGACTTAAGGCAATGAACTGAGCATTTTAAGGGTATCTAAGTTTTCTCAGCTGTTTGTTTTTCCTACCTCTACCGGAGTTATAAACTGTTTACGTTTTCACAAGAATGTAAAAGAGGAAGGATATGATTCTGCAAGGTATTTGTGCAATTCAACCAGTTCTCAAGGCAGGGTGCTGACATCTTGCTAGGGCGTCCAGACTGGAGTTAACCAGAGTTCTGCCCAGCATTATGGCGACACAGGGTGAGACACATGAGCACATCTTGCTAGGGCGTCCAGACTGGAGTTAACCAGAGTTCTGCCCAGCATTATGGTGACACAGGGTGAGACACATGAGCATAGTACTGAGTGAGCCCTCATCTTGTCGGCATCTTATATCCCCAGCTCTCTGCACAGGCTCCAGTTAATCTACTGGCTTCTCACCCAATTACCACCCTGCTCCCTATATGCTGGACCCTAACATTTCCACAGAACTCATGCCAGGCTCCTAAAAAAAAAAGTGCTGTAAGGCTATCCTAAGAGTTTGAATGAGAAACTCAATATGTTCAGATTATTTTTTCAAGTTTATCAATGGTTAAGTTTGGTTTAAACTTGGATTATGCTATTTCTTATTTTTTCCACCATTAGGATAATTTTTTTTATTTTTTGAGACAGAGTCTCACTCAGTTGCCCTGGCATCATAGTTCACAGCAACCTCAGACCCTTGGGCTCAAGTGATTCTCTTGCCTCAGCCTCCCCAGTAGCTGAGACTACAGGCACCCACTATAACACCCGCTATTTTTAGAGACGGGGTCTCGCTCTTGCCCAGGCTGGTTTCAAATCCATTAGCTCAGGCAATCTACCACCCAGCCTCCCAGAGTGCCACCACGCCCGGCCCCACTGGGATGCTTCTTATTTCAAAAGTGTAGTAAGGACTCAGCGCCTGTGGCTCAATTGACTAAGGCGCCAGCCATATACAATTGAGCTGGCCGGTTCAAATCCAGCCTGGCCTGCCAAACAACAATGACGGCTGCAACCAAAAAAAATAGCCGGGCATTGTGGCAGGTGCCTGTAGTCCCAGCTACTTGGGAGGCTGAGGCAGGAGGATCACTTGAGCCCAGGAGTTTGAGGTTGCTGTGAGCTATGATGCCACGGCACTCTACCCAGGGCAATAGCTTGAGGCTCTGTCTCAAAAAAAAAAAAAACCCAACAAAAAGTGCATTAAGGTCTATAATCTGTGATCTTCTGGTAAATTCTAGCTTCTTGAAAAGCCAGTCTCAAAATTAGAGGGCTGGCCAGGCATGGTGGCTCACACCTGTAATCTTAGCACTCTGGGAGGCTGAAGCAAGTGGATTGCTTGAGGTCAGGAGTTTGAGACTAGCTTTAAACAAGAATAAGAACCTGTCTCTACTAAAAATAAAAAATCTAGATTGGGCAGGTGCCTGTAGTCCCAGCTATTCGGAAAGGTGAGGCATGAGGATTACTTGAGCCCAAGAGTTTGAGGTTGCTATGAGGTATGATACCACAGCACCCTACCCAGGGCAACAGAGGGAGACACTGTCTTAAAAAAAAAATTAAGAGATGACACTAATATTTAGTTTTAATCCACAGCTCTTTATTATTTATTATTATTATTTTTTGAGACAGAGTCTCAAGCTGTCGTCCTGGGTGGAGCACTGTGGCATCACAGCTCACAGTAACCTCAAATTCCTGGGCTCAAGAGATTCTCTTGCCTCAGCCTCCCAAGTAGCTAGGACTACAGGCGCCCACCAGAAGGCCCGGCCATTTTTTTGGTTGTAGCTGTCATTGTTGTTTGGCGGGCCCACGTTGGATTTGAACCAGCCAGGTCTGGTGTATGTAGCTGGCGCCTTAGCCGCTTGAGCTATAGGCACCGAGACAACCCACAGCTCCTTAATAAAACAAATCTGTTAGCTATGTGTATTTTGGGTCCCAGCTATGTAGACGGAAAAGCTTGGGAGAAGGGTCACTAGGTTAGTAACTTGCAGGCCTGTGCTCTAATTCCTAGAAAGCAAGTCCATAACTTTGCTGTTCTTACTTTTCCCTTCAATCATTCAGATATAACACCTCTGATTAACACTAATGAGGATAAAATGAGACAGTGGATGGTAATCAGCTATTTTAAATATCATAAAAATATAAATTGTTGTTGTTGCTTAAAAATATAAAATATTGTCTGAACCAGTGATTTTTTTTTTTTAATTTGAAAGTAGTCACTGTTTATTAACTGACCAGATTACAAAAACAATCTTGGCAGACACCTTAGTTCATTCTTCTAATAAGCCTATTGATTTGGTCTTCCCTGTTACCAGCATCTCCACCTTCTACAAAGTGGGTTGTCTTTTGCTTCATTCCACCCCATGGAGATGATAACTTGAAGGGCCACAGGAAGTTATTTGCTTCTTTGAAGCGTTTTCCAACAGTACAGATCTCATGAATCAGATCCTCCATGCAGATGATGCCATATTTACCAAGAGATCGGGCAATCAAACTGTTGTCAGTCAATGCAATTCGTTTCTTATTGATTTGCCATAACCACGCTTGTAGATTAGCTCATTTACTGACTTCAGATTTGGGTACCCCCATGCAATATATAGTTCTACAATCCTCAGAATGTTAATGGAAGCCTTGTTGAGCTTAACAAAAGTTCCATTGAAGATCTGGCGAAGGCGAAGAAGCTGCAACACCTTTTGGACCTTTGGACTCACAACATTGATACCTCTGATCCTGGTGACAAATGCCAATTTGGGTTCTGCAGGTACATAGAAGTTGCCAGCTTTTCTTGCCATCCTAGCCATCCGAATCTCAGTTCTGTACATCTGCCTGTATTCTTTATGATAATGCTTAGCTTTTTCATAGATAAGCTTTCTCCTTGCCTTTCAAAGCATCTTTTGGGCACACTTCTTTCTCAGCTGCTTGATCTTCAGCTCTGCAAAATTCTTTTGCTTTTTCTTAAGGGTTTCTGGCACAGCAGGAACCTTCTTTTTCTTCTCTTCAACACCCTCCATGGTTCCAGCCAGAAAAGAGGCTGAACCAGTGATTTTTAACCTTTCTTGGATTGTGAATGCCCTTTGCAAATTGATGACAGCTATAGAGCCTATCTCCAGAAAAGTATAAGTTGTCCAGAGGATTTTCTTACACAATTTCTTTTTAACTTTTTTATTTTTTTGGGACAGAGTCTTAAGCTGTTGCCCTGGGTAGAGTGCCATGGCGTCACAGCTCACAGCAACCTCCAACTCTTGGGCTTAAGCCTTCTCTTGCCTCAGCCTCCCAAGTAGCTGGAACTACAGGCGCTCGACACAACACCTGGCTATATTTTGGTTGTAGCTGTCATTGCTGTTTGGCAGGCCCGGGCTGGATTTGAACCTGCTAGCTCCAGTGTATGTGGCTGGTGCCTTAGCCATTGAGCTGTAGGCACAGAGCCTCTTTTTTTTGTAGATCCAGTGTCTCACTTTATTACCCTTGGTAGAGTGCCATGGTGTCACAGCTCACAGCAACCGCCAACTCCTGGACTTAGCCAATTCTCTTGCCTCAGCCTCCCGAGTAGCTCTTTTTTTTTTTTTTTTTTTTTTTAAGA
>CAUYRH010104077.1:0-16518 GCA_963574655.1 Perodicticus potto
TTTTTTTTTGAGACAGAGCCTCAAGCTGTCACCCTGGATAGAGTGCTGTGGCATCACAGCTCACAGCAACCTCCAATTCCTGGGCTCAAGCGAGTCTCTTGCCTCCGCCTCCCAAGTAGCTGGGACTACAAGCGCCCGCCACAACGCCCGGCCATTTTTTGGTTGCAGCCATCATTGTTGTTTGGCGGGCCCCAGGCTGGATTCGAACCCGCCAGCTCAGGTGTACGTGGCTGGCGCCTTAGCCCGCTGAGCCACAGGCGACGAGCCGATGCTTAAGTCTTAAGGCTGATGATTAAACCCAAGAGCAAGACTCCATCTCTAACACAAATAGTCGGGCGTTGTGACAGGTGCCTGTAGTCTCAGCTACTAGGGAGGCTAAGGCAAGAAAATTGCTTGAGCCCACGAGTTTGAAGTTGCTGTGAGCTATGACACCACCACACTCAACCCCAGAGTGACTGAGACTCCGTCTCAAAACAATAACAACAAAACCGCACAGAAACAGGGCCGGGCGTGATGGCTCACACCTGTAATCTTAGCACTCTAGTAGGCCAAGGCAAGTGGATTGTGTGAGCTCACAGATTCCAGACCAGCCTGAGCCAGAGTGAGACCTCATCTCTAAAAATAGCCAGGCATTGTGGCGGGTGCCTGTAGTCCCAGCTACTTGGGAGGCTGAGGCAAGAGAATCACTTAAGCCCAAGAGTTTGAGGTTGCTGTGAGCTGTGATGCCACAACACTCTACTGAGGGCAACACAGTAAGAGAATCCCTTGAGCCCAAGAGTTGGAGGTTGCTGTGAGCTATGACGCCACAGCACTCTACCCAAGCCAACAGTGAGACTCTGTCCAAAAAAAATAAAAGATGGGTCTAAAGAAAGAAGAGGAAAAGCCATCTTATAGCTCAATTACCATGACAAAAGCTTCTTCCCTTGGCAGAAGTACAGAAGAATAAACTATATATAATTCCCTATAAGCAAAAAAGGGAAGGAGCAACCTAAAAGACAATTTTGGTCAACACCAAATTATTTTCACTGTATAATATGGTTGCCAAGCCTCCACGATGGCCCCCAATGATTACTGTCTCCCGGTATTCACATCCTTTGGTAATATTTCCTCCCTCCCTATGTGACCAATAGAATATAGGAGAAATGGTTATATCATTTCTAAGATTACAGTATAAAAGACATTGTAGCTTCTGTGTTAGTGTCTCTGTCCTCTCTCCTAGTTCTCTATTCACCTGCTTTGGAGAAAGCAGCTGGCATGTTGTGAGCAGAGAACAAGTTTCTCTGTGGCAAGAAACTGAGGCCTGCTAATAATCAAATGATTGAGCTGGAAAGTGAATTCTCCATGCACTCTTGAGCCCTCAGATGACTGCAGCCATAGCTAACAATTTGACTGAAATTTCACGAAAGAACTTGGACTAGAACCAACTAACTAAGCTGCTTCTAAATTTCTGATCCATAAAACTGTGAGATGAAAATTACTGGTTGTCTTAAGCTGCTAAGTTTTGAGGCAATATTTAACACAACATAACCAATACATATACAATTGATCATGTAAGTGACTGATAGCAGGACTTCCTCCCTCACAATGAAATTAACAAACATGATATGAACAGACTATAACACAGAAAAGAGGTTTCAGAATTAATTACCTGTACAATTGGTGGAGTTGTCTGCGTATAAGGTGAGGTCACACCATAGACAGTTGGACATGTCTGTCCTTGATAATATATGGTTGCTTGAGACTGTGCAGGAGAGTACTGCTGCTGTACACTGACAGACTGTTGGCCTGAATCCCAAACATTATAATTCTGTCCCTGAACTGGGCCTGAGGCTGGCACTGGTAAGACAGCAACGCTAGAGTCTTGGTGTACCACACCATCACTCTGAGCCACATACTGTGAACTGGAAACTTCCACAGGTGTTGTCACATGTGGCACCACTGGCACTGGTGGAGGGGCAGAAAGGGATTCTGTAGAATGTCCCACCAAAGGCTGCGTATGATCATAAGGAGCAGGAGAACACACAGGGTCCATGCTGGGTGTGGGCAAGAGCACCTTTCCAGCATTAGGGTTACTGGGATCCACATAGGCTTGCATGGGATAACCTGGTGGGTAGCCAGCAAAGGGGTGATGAGGGGCATTATAGCCAAGAGAGTCATAGGGCAGTGGTGATGTCATTCCAAGGTTCTGCATCTGCTGCTGTTGTTTCTGAGCCTCCCGCTGAGCCACCTCTTGCTCAAACAACTTCCTGCGCTCCTCTGTAGAAAGTTTATTGCGGTCTTTAATTCGTACTTTCTTTTTAGAAGTTGGTGTATCATATCTAGAAAAAAAAAAGAGGACCACAAAAAGTTTTTCCATAAATCATACATGTAATCAAAGCACTAATATGTACTATGCCATGCATTACTAAAACCATTAATCATACAAACCTCAATCTGGCAGTGGTTAAAAATCATAATCGAAATTACATAAGTACTCTTACAGATAGGAAACTGACACTGAGATGAAAATAACTTCATCTCTATTTTCAGATTCTAAAATGTGAAATAAAGACACACACAGATCTTATTCTTTTTTAGGGACATTTCAATAATCACAAATTTTGAAAACCAAAATAAGTGTAAGGAACCAAGAAATAATTTAATATTTAATCTGACTGTCTCTAAGGTCCACAGTATAGTTAAAATCTGAAAAGAATTAGCTGAAAGATTGTCTCTAAATTCCAAAAGTTCAATGAATTCCATCCAGGGTTAAAAATTAAAAAAAAAATAAAAATAAATGCCCATAAAGATACACAGTAGAACACCAAATACAAAGAGAACACCTTAAGAGTAGACCAAGAAAAGTACCAATGACAAAAATGAGACCAAAAAATTCCACAAAACCCAGAAGACTGAAGAATAACAACACCAAGTGTTATGACAAACTATTACCTCAGCAAAACCTCCTTTCAAAAACGAAAATGACTATTCACTTAAGACTTGTAAATAGCAGCAATATTCACAATAGCCAAAATATGGAAACAGTCCAAATGCCTATCAACTGATGAATGCATAAAGTACAGTATATCAATACAATACAATGGGATAGTTCTCACAGATTAAAAAAAAAATACTGAGACGTATAGAACCACAGATAAATCTAAAATACAATATAGTAAGTGAAAGGCGGCAGATAAGGCAAATTCAAATGCTATCTACTATATAATACCACAGAAAAGACATTCTGGAAAAAATAAAACCCTAGGGTCAGAAAGCAGATTAGTGGATTCCAGGACTTAGGGATGCTGGAGAAACTGATCTGTGTAAAAGGGAAATTCTGAAGTCATAGAAACATTCTTATCATGACCGTAGTGGTTACAAAACTATACATGTGACTAAACTCACTGAATTATAAAGCTGCTTTTTAAACTAGAGATGATCATGCTTTAAAAAGGGCTTTAAAAATAAAAAATAGGCCAGGCATGGTGACACACACCTGTAATCCTAGCAATTTGGGGGGCCAAGGTGGGAGGACTGCTTGAGGCCAGGAGTTCCAGATCAACCTGAGCAATATAGCAGGACGTCATCTCTACAAAAAATAGAAAACTATTACAAAGACCACCTGAGCCCACAGTTTGAGCCATGATAATGTCAGTGCACTCTAGCCCAGTGGCAGAGTAAGACCATTCCTAAAACAAAGATTTTTTAATTAACTTAAAATATTTAAAAAAGCAAAACAAAATAAAGACGAGAATGAGCAATGCAAATAAGTAAAAAATTTTAGACAAAAGTGGGCGGCACCTGTGGCTCAGTGGGTAGGGCACTAGTCCCATATACAGAGGGTGGAGGGTTCAAACCCAGCTCCAGCCAAACTGCACCAAAAAGTAGCCGAGCACTGTGGTGGGTGCCTGTAGTCCCAGCTAATCAAGAGGCTGAGGCAAGAGAATTGCCTAAGCCCAGGAGTTGGAGGTTGCTATGAGCTGTGTGATGCCATGGCACTCTACCAAGGGCGATAAAGCGAAACTCTCTCTACAAAAAAAAAATTTTTTTTTTGGACAAAAGTGTAAAACCTATATTGGCTCAGTGCCCGTAACTCAGTGAGTAGAGTGCCGTCCACACACACTGAAGTTAGTGGGTTCAAGCCCAGCTTGGGCCTGCTAAACAACAGTGACAATTACAACTGAAAACTAGCCAGGGATTGTGGCGGTTGACTGTAGTCCCAGCTACTTGGAAGGCTGAGGCAAAAGAATCACTCAAGACCAAGAGTTTGAGGTTGCTGTGACCTGTGACACCACGGTACTGTACCAAGGGTAACATAGTGAGACTCTACCTCCAAAAAAAAAAAAAAAAAAAAGGATAAAAACTATAAACAGAAAAGAAACCTTTTAAAGGAGGTCTGACATAAGGAGAATTAAAAAATTGGTAAACATGGGTAAACATAGCTGAACTGAATAAACCAGTTTGTGTAAATATATAGTAGAACCTCTGTAAGTTGACTACCCAAAGGACTGTAACAAACTAGTTAACATAAGGAGGTAGTCAAAGTAAGAAAGGCCTATTATACTAATACGTACATGTACTTTACTTTCTTGTATAGTTTTCATACGTCGTAAGAAATCATACATAATCAAAATACAGTAAAAACACACATATTGTATTAGACAAAATCAATACATTTACTGTTTTCTCACGGTTTAACAATTTTCTCAAAAAAGAAGTCAATCTTGTTTGTTTCTCTTTCTTATTACAAACTAAGTGGAAAAAAGCATTCTCAATGCTGGCTACACTATGCAGCATGCCTGGGCATTTTTCCATAGCAAATGACTTCAACTGCATTATCAGATGCCTGACATCCTCTTCTTTTGTTTGAATCCCTGCAATTTCTCTGCCATCCTCACTTGCTTCTTCCACTTTATTCAGCTGCTTCATGCACTTGCTTTTTTTCTTATTCATACACTTTTATACTGGTCTGTATTTTGGTCATTATCACTTGGAAAATTGCTTTGGGATCAGGTTCAATACAGGTTGCCACCTCATCAGCCATTATTGTAACAAAAACTTCAACATCTAATCTTTTGAATTCTGCCATGAGAGACAGACTAATGGGGCCTAAATATTGGGCTCTTGTGATATGACAAATCCAAATTTCTTGAAAAATGTGGATGTATTATTTCTGGCTAAATTTTATTCCCAGCAGATCTGACCCACAAGACTACATCCAGAGTATTACCAGATCTAGCAGATGAACCTGCCTCCACAGGCAGACTACTGGTTTGTGTTTTAGAAATAACCCACTGCAGGAATTGGGAAAGGTAGTGCATTTTAAATGTTTTTTTTTTTTCTTTTTTGGAGACAAGAGTCTCACTATGTCACCCTGGGTAGAGTCCCATGGTATCACAGCACACAGCAACCTCAAACTCTTGGGCTTAAATGATTCTCTTGCCTCAGCCTCCCAAGTAGCTGGGACTACAGGCATCTGCCACAACGCCCAGCTATTTTTGGGTTCTAGTTCTCATTGTTTGGCAGGCGTGGGCTGGATTCAAATCAACCAGCTCCGGTGTATATGGCTGGCACCCTAGCTGCTGAGCTACAGGTGCTAAGCCCATTTTAAATGTTTTGATGGTGCCTTGGTCAAGAGATTGGATTTTTGAAGTCACGTTTGGAGGCAGAAATTTCAGTGTCACATTTGTGATATGATTCACATGCCAGTGGCCAGGACAACTGTCTACTGTCAATATAAGAGACCATTTTCTTCTTATTTCTCAGTCGATACCCCTTACCCAATCCTCAAATAGGGCACTAGTCATCCACATGCATTTGATCTCCCAGTGATGAATAGGTCTTTGAGCTTCAGGTTCTTCCCCCCCCCCCCACATTTTATTTGTTTTTTAAAATTGTTTCTTATTAAATCATAACTTTGTACATTGATGCATTTATGGGGTTCAGGATACTGCTTAAATATATGATGTGAAATGCTTACACTGAACTAAGTACAACATCCATCACAATTACACTCACTTAACAGTTTTGAAATGTACCATTGTATCATGCACATTAGGTGAATTCCCCATGAATACCCTCCCTCTTCCCATATACCCCCTCCCCTTCTCTCTCTCTCCTCTTCCCTTTTACTTTCTAGACTATAGTTAATGTTTTGCCATTCATATGAGTGTGTAGGTAGTTATACATTGATTTCACAGTAGTATTGAGTACATGGGATACTTTTTTTCCCTATTCTTGAGATACTTTATTAAGAAGAATATGTTCCAGCTCCATCCAGATAAACATAAAAGATGTGAAGTCTCCTTTTTTATGGCTGCATAGTATTTCATGGTGTACATATAGTACAATTTGTTAATCCATCCGTGGGTCGATGGGCACTTGGGCTGTTTCCATGTCTTGGCTATTATGAATTGGGCTTCAGGTTCTTGAAGGTGTGTGGCTCTACTAATTTACCAATCACCAAGGGCTTTAGTTTCTCTCTAGTACAACTAGAGCAAAGCATAACTGTGAAAAGTTCTTTTGCAAAGTTTTCTGCTCTTACATTTGTCACTCTTCATGATGGAGCTTCCATCAGCCATTACCTTGAAAAAAAGTCCACACTTGTCAATGTTAAAAATGTCATTAAAACACGGTGGGGGTGGGGGAAGGGGAGAGCAGAGAGAAAGGAGGAGGGAGGGGTAGGGAAAGGAAGAGCAGAGAGAGGGAAGGAGCGGGGGCGGGGGAGGAGTGGGATCTTGGTGTGTGCCACACCTTTTGGGGACAAAACACGATTCTAAGAGGGACTTTACCTAACAAATGCAACCAGTGTAACCTGGTTTCTTGTACCCTCAATGAATATCCAACAATAGAAAAAAAAAAAAATGTCATTTAAAAAAAAAAAAAGTCATCATTAAAACTTCTGGCAAAGTCCAGGAATCTTTTTTTTTTTGAGACAGAGCCTCAAGCTGTCACCCTGGATAGAGTGCTATGGCATCACAGCTCACAGCAACCTCCAATTTCTGGGCTCAAGCGAGTCTCCTGCCTCCGCCTCCCAAGCAGCTGGGACCACAGGTGCCCGCCACAACGCCCAGCCATTTTTTGGTTGCAGCTGTCATTGTTTGGTGGGCCCGGGCTGGATTCGAACCTGCCAGCTCAGGTGTACGTGGCTGGCGCCTTAGCCCGTTGAGCCACAGGCGCCGAGCTAGTCCAGGAACTTTTTTTTTTTTCTTGAGACAGAGCCTCAAGCTATCACCCTGGAGAGAGTGCTGGTGACATCGCAGCTCACAGCAACCTCCAATTCCTGGGCTCAAGCGAGTCTCCTGCCTCTGCCTCCCAAGTAGCTGGGACTACAGGCACCCGCCACAACACCCGACCATTTTTTTCTTTTTGGTTGCAGCCGTCATTGTTGTTTGGCGGCCCAGGCTGGATTTGAACCCGCCAGCTCAGGTGTATGTGGCTGGCGCCTTTGCCTGTCGAGCCAGTCCAGGAACTTTTTGATGAATTATTCCACAACTTCTACTGGAACTTCACTGGACTTCACCACATAAGACTTTCTGGGAGATCTCATGTTGTGGTTTCAATTTCTCAAAATACTTGTTACTTAGAAAGCTTGTCATCCCAAATTCCTGTATGAATTTTTTAGAAACTTCTTAGATCATCAGCTATTTTTAGAGGTGGGGTTTTGCTCTTGCTTAGGCTGGTCTCTAACCCGTGAGCTCAAGCAAACCTGCCTAAGCCTCCCATAGTGCTAGGACTATAGGCATGAACCACCCGGCCTGGTCTTGTACCTCAATACTTTTAAAAGAAAAAAAAATTTTTTTTTTTTTTGAGACAGAGTCTCAAGCTGTAAACCTGGATAGAGTGCTGTGGCATCACAGCTCACAGCAACCTCCAATTCCTGGGCTCAAGCAAGTCTCTTGCCTCCGCCTCCCAAGTAGCTGGGACTACAGGTGCCCGCCACAACGCCTGGCCATTTTTTGGTTGCAGCCGTCATTGTTGTTTGGCGGGCCCCTGGCTGGATTCGAACCCGCCAGCTTAGGTGTACGTGGCTGGCGCCTTAGCCCGTTGAGCCACAGGCGCCTAAAAGAAAATTTAATTTAAAAAGAACTTCTCTGGGCCAGGCCCAGTGGCTCGAGCCTATAATCTTAATACTCTGAAACCAAGGCAGGAGGACCACTTGAGGTCAGGAGCTCGAGACTAGCCTGAGCAAGAGGTAGACCCCCATCTTTACAAAAGACATAAAAATTAGTCAGGAGTGGTGGTGTGCACCTATAGTCCCAGTCACTCATGAGGCTGATGCAGGAGAATCTCTTGAGGAGTTTGAGGTTGCAGTGAGTTATGATCATGCCACTGTACTCTGGCTGGGTTGACAGAGCAAGACTCTGTCTTGAAACAAAACAAAACAAAACCACTTCTTGGGAATAAATATTTTCTAGTCCTACTGGATATATGATTATATAGTTGTTTTTTCTACCAGTGAGACAGAGTCTCTTAATCAGATTTTTAAAAATAAGCATTTTGATCAGTATGGTACAAGATTCACAATAATGTCAGCATTTGGGAAGGCCAAGACAGTAGGATCTTTGAGGCCAGGAGCTTGAGACCAGCCTAGGTGACATAATGTGAACCCATCTCTAAAAAAAATTTAAAAAGTGAGTTGGCATGTAACACATGCATATAGTCCTAGCTACTTGGGAGGCTAAGGTGGGAGGACTGCTTGAGCCCTGCAATTTGCTATGAGCTATGATCATGCCATCGCATTCTACAAGCCTGGACAACAGAGCAAGATCCTGTCTCCTCTCTCTCTTACACACACACACAAAAGATTCACTAAGAAACAAAATTTTGACCCACCGCCCTTTAAAAAACAGATCTTTAACTCCTCATATAGCATCTAAATGTTATCAAATAGAAACCATTAAGCACTAAAAATCGAATTACTTTCACATTTATTACTATCAAAAGAGAATCTGTCTTAAGATTTATCTGATCGAGATAAGATACTAACTATAAAAGTCCCTGGTGTCCAAAATTAGAAGTATGTGACTTGGGTACTTACTAACTTCCTCAAAAAAAAAAAAGAGAGAGAGAATAACTCACACAGGACACTTACCTGTCATCCGGCCTTTTTGTTCCCCGCTCATAGGCTGAAGCAGGTGGTGAGAGAGAGTTCCTTCGTTTCCTTTTCTCTTTATTTTGACTTTGCTTGTCTGGGTCTCTTTCTCTCGACCTGTTAGGAGTCTTTGGGGCAGCTGTTTGATCTCTGAAGCCAACAGCATCCCTTCCTCGTTCAGTTACTAAAGGAAAAGGGTTTGTAAAAAGTTTACTTGGTAGACTTTTCTCTATCATGCTGGTATATCAACTATAAAATGAAATTTCTATCTAACAAACAGATCTATGTACTCTTCCCTCATCTACCCAGTCCTGAATTTGAATGAGATATAAAGTCTTGCATGTATATTCACTCTCTTTACTAAAAGTATCTTCTACAAAATGCCTGTTCTTCTTTTTCCCACCAAAACTCAGTTCAAGTCTTTAACATTTTGAATAAGTTCTGTGAACAAATACATGCAAGATATTCCTTTTACCTTAATTTAGCAAGGCAATTTGTCAGTTCAAAATGTAAACTTTTTCAACTGCTCCTGTAACTCTCTGTATTTATGATTTGTATGTAGAAAAGCATCCTGACATGCTAAGCATAAAAACTTCAATGAGAAAAGCCTCTTTAATCTTAAAAACAAAAACAAACAAAAAAAGCTTATTAGGCAACTTTTTATGAACTACAGTTCTCCCTTGGTCTAAACAGGGGCCTGAATCTGTTCCTTGAGTACCCCCAACACATCAAAATCTATGCAAACAAGTCCTGCAGTTGGCCCTATGGGACCTGCTTATATAAAGAGTTGGCCTTCTTTATACCACAGGTTTCACATCCCAAAAATATTATATATTCGAGCTGCTTGTGGGTGAAAAAAAAGCCGCAGTATGTGTGGAAGTATATGTGTATGTGCAGTATATGTGTGCAGGGTGAACCCATGTTGTAAGCTAGGTGCAGTGGCTCATGCCTGTAATCCCAGCACTCAAGAGGCCAAGGAGGGGGGATTGCTTGAGCCCAAGAAATCGAGATCAGTCTGGGAAAGAGGAAAACCTCATCTCTATTAAAAATAGAAAAACTAGTGAAAAAAAAATAGAAAAATTAGCTGGGGCTTGGCGCCCATTTCTCAGGGGTTAGGATACCAGCCACATGCACTGGGGCTAACTATTGCATGCACCCGACCCAGGGCCTGCTAAAACAGTAACAACAACAAAAATACCTGGGCATTGTGGCAAGCACCTGCAGTCCCACCTACTTGGGAGGCTGAGGCAAGAGAATCACTTAAGCCCAAGAGTTTTAGGTTGCTGTGAGCTGTGATGCCATGGCACTGTACCATGACACAATGAGATTGTCTCAAGAAAAAAACAAACAAACAGACAAAAAACTATCTGGGCATTGTAGTGGGCGCCTATAGTCCCAACTATTTAGGAGGTTGAGGCAAGAATACGACTTGAGCCCAGGAGTTTAAGGTTGTGTGAGCTATGATGATGCCATAGCACTGTACTCAAGAGTAACAGAGTGGCTTGGTGCCTGTGGCTCAATGGGCTAAGGCGCCAGCCACGTACACCTGAGCTGGTGGATTCGAATCCAGCCCGGGCCCGCCAAACAACAATGACGGCTGTAACCAAAAAATGGCCGGGCGTTGTGGTGGGTGCCTATGGTCCCAGCTATTTGGGAGGCGGAGGCAAGAGACTCACTTAAGCCCAGAAATTGGAGGTTGCTGTGAGCTGTGATGCCACAGCACTCTATCCAGGATGACAGCTTGAGGCTCTGTCTAAAAAAAAAAAAGAGTAACAGAGTGAGACTCTGCCTTAGGAAAAAAAAAAGAGGCCAGATGCAGTGGCTCACACCTGTAATCCTAGCACTTTGGGAGGTCGAGGAGAGTCGATTTCTTGAGCTCCCGAGTTTGAGAACAGCCTGAGCAAAAGTGAGGCCCCCATCTCTATTCAAAATAGAAAAACTGAGGTAAGGCTTGAGCCAGAGTTGGAGGTTGCTGTGAGCTATTATGCCACAGCACTCTACCCAGGGTGACAGCTGGAGACTGTTTCAAAAAAACAAACAAAAAATCCCCCCATGTTGTGCAACAGTCAACAGCACAACTAAAAAAGAAAAGTTTTTTTTTTTTTTGTAGAGACAGAGTCTTACTTTATCACCCTCAATAGAGTGCCGTGGAGTCACACAGCTCACAGTAACCTCCAACTCCTGGGCTTAAAGCGATTCTCTTGCCTCAGCCTCCCGAGTTGCTGGGACTACAGGCGCCCGCCACAACGCCCGGCTATTTTTCCTGTTTTCGCAGTTTGGCCGAGGCTGGGTTTGAATCCACCACCTTCAGTATATGGGGCGGTATATGGGGCCGGCGCCCTACTCAATGAGCCACAGGCACCGCCCAAGGAAAGTATTTTTAACATAGGTGGTGAGTTAGGAAGTTTGAACAAAGCCAGAGAGCTAAATGTTCACAAACAGAATGCCAGCTTCATATTCAAAGATAGTATTACAACTAACCTTCATTCACTAAAATGGTGCTTAATCACAGTCTACGCTTAACCAATCTTACTGCCATTGCTCCCAAAACTTGCCCTAAGTACTACTTTTCACTAATCATGACTTCTCACCAATAAACATTTCAATACAAAATGCCATAATATACTGTTGCCTTCTGTATGCAGTACTGTTCCATTTCTGAGAATTTCTTTTAAAATCTCTCTCATAGGGTGACGCCTGTGGCTCATCGAGTAGGGCGCCGGCCCCATATACCAAGGGTGGCGGGTTCAAACCCGGCCTCAGCCAAACTGCAAAACAAAAAAATAGCTGGGTGTTGGGGCAGGCGCCTGTAGTCCCAGCTACTCAGGAGGCTGAGGCAAGAGAATCGCCTAAGCCCAGGAGTTGGGAGGTTTCTGTGAGCTGTGTGATGCCACAGCACTCTACTGAGGGCGATAAAGTGAGACTCCGCCTAAAAAAACAAAAACAAAAACACGGTTATTATTTATTTAGAGACAGTCTCACTCAGATACCCTGAGGAGAGTACCGTGGTGTCATAGCTCATAGCAAACTCGAACTCTTGGGCTCAAGCAATACTCTTGGCGCAACCTCCTGAGTAGCTGGGACTACAATTTTTCTGTTTTTAGTAGAGATAGGGTCTTGCTCTTGCTTATGCTGGCCTTGAACTACTAAGCTTAGGCCAGCAGTTCTCAACCTGTGGGTCATGACCCCTTTGTAACAATGAACATACATCCGCGGCATTAGGAAGGCTGAGAACCACTGCCTACGCGATCAACCAGTCTTGGTCTCCCAGAGTACTAGGATTACAGACACAAGCCACCATGTCCAGCTGCAAAACAGTTACTTATTTACAGCCATGTGTGAGCATTTGTCAGGGAAAAGCTATGAGGAATCCTTTATACTATTTGGTGGTAGAAAATGCTGTACAATTAAGTTAACTGTTCCTCCTTACAAGGTACTAGCACTACATCCTTCTGAAAGGTATCATTATCCAGTTTCATCTGGATCTTCTCATGACTATTCTGTTTCTTCCTGCAAAGCCAAGTTTCTTGCCCTGGTAAGAATTTCCTTAAAATATGATTATTTCCTCACTATATCCTGGTAAAAAAAAAAAAAAGGAATGACACCAATAGATCATATTTGGATTCTATATTTTAGAATATGTGAGGCAGAAAAGACATTCCATTTATTTAGGCTCATTTCCTAATATTATAAAGTGAGGGTAAAGCTAGACTATATATATATCCTGAAGTATCATAAAATCCTCCTGAATTTTAAAACTTCTAAGCTTTAATTGCTGGATACTAAGAAGGAAAAGCCGAGTTTGAATTATAAGCATTTCCTTATTCTAAAAACCTGAGACTGACATGAACGGTTCTACAAATGAGGGAGAAATTAAAGTTGGCACACAAAAGGAAGCTACTCTCTGAAAAGATCATAGTCGCCCATTACAGATCATCATCCACATGTCTTAGAGGGCCAAACCAATCTTTAGATATTGCAAAATATTGGCAAGAAATCCTCATAAGTATTTCAGCTTTCTATGTTTATATTGCTAATGGTTTCAACGCAATGATCTCAGAGAGCTAGCTTCCGATAATCAACTTTATAATGGTGCTGCTGGTTTTGCCAACCATTACTGCCTAGCCCTGCCTTCTTTTTTATGGAAAGAGCTTTCCGCAGAATATGTGGCTATAAAAAACCTAAACTAGGGGAATTAAAAATATTCAAAAGATACGACGACGACACAAAGGATATCTCACAGATCTTTAACCAGGAAAACTATTTAAGACTACATTAAAAGCTGTCTATACCAAAAATAAAAGGACACACACACAAAAAAAAGCACATTAATTTCATCACTGTATTTATATGGGGTCAGCTCTGGACAGGCTCAAGAAACAACTGCCACCATAATCAGTCCCATTCCTTTCATTCTTTTTTTTTTTTTTCTTCAAGGCATCGAGATTTATTGGAAAACTACATACATATTAAAACACCTTTATACACATTTTCCCCATTATAAGATTACAAATATACAAACATGAGTTCTGTCAGAGTCAGCAACTTGAGTATTAGAAAAAAATGATAGAAAACCTACTACCTGCTCAGCACCTGTGCCTCAACGGGCTAAGGCGCCAGGCACGTACACCTGAGCTGGTGGTTTCGAATCCAGCCCGGGCCGCCAAACAACAATGACGGCTGCAACCAAAAAATGGCTGGGCGTTGTAGCGGGCGCCTGTTGTCCCAGCTACTTGGGAGGCGGAGAAAAGAGATTCACTTGAGCCCAGGAATTGGAGGTTGCTGTGAGCTGTGATGCCACAGCACTCTATCCAGGGTGACAGCTTGAGGCTCTGTCTCAAAAAAAAAACAAAAAACAAAAAAAGAAAACCTACTACCTGATTTCACCAATTAAATTGGTATTCCCCATTTCTAGTAATAAGCACAATCTCATCCAACTTCCCAAGTCCAGCTCCTACACAACATACACATACAAAGTTTTCCCAAAGCAGCATTGATGCTCAGATTAGGGACAAAATGGGTAGGGACCAAAAAAACTCATCCAAAATTCTCACAACCTTGTTTTGTGTAGTTCAGGAAAAATGAGCAATAACGCATTCTCTTCAACATTAAATCTGTGGTGGTTTTCTTTCAAAATTATTATTTTTTTTGAGACAGAGCCTCAAGCTGTCACCCTGGATAGAGTGCAGTGGCATCACAGTTCACAGCAACCTCCAATTCCTGGGCTCAAGTGAGTCTCCTGCCTCCACCTTCCAAGTAGCTGGGACTACAGGCACCTGCCACAACGCCCGACCATTTTTTGGTTGCAGCCGTCATTGTTGTTTGGCGGGTCCGGGCTGGATTAGAATCCGCCAGCTCAGGTGTACGTGGCTGGCGCCTTAGCTGCTTGAGCCACAGGCACTGAGCCTCTTTCAGAATTAATAATGAAGAACTAAACTGTCCTTTTAGTCAAGGCACTGTACCTAAGCCAGGAGAATGCAATAAATAATGGTTATATTTCTTCTTGCCAGTCTGAGAAGGGAAGTCCTTTAGCAACATACTAGGACTAAATTCTCAATCTGAAACCCATTCCTTTCTTTTTTTTTTTTTTTTGCAGTTTTTGGCCAGGGCTGGGTTTGAACCCGCCACATCTGGCATATGGGTCCGGTACCCTTTAATTCTTAAAATTTGCAGGAAACATAAGTGGGAAAGCCCAGAAATCAAACCCCCATGTTGTCCCTGTTATCTGTTCTATAATAATGACTTTTAACTCTATGAGGGGCTGCTTAATACTTAAGAATCTAATGAAAGTTCTGAACTTTCACCAGAAGAGCAAACACGGTCAACCCTTGAACAACACAGGTTTGAACAATGTAGTCTACTCATATGCCAATTTTCTTCCAACCCGGCCACTCTATCAAGGATGACAGTGTGACTCTGTCCCAAAAAAAAAAAAAAAAAAAAAAAAGAATGTCTGCTATAGAGTAACACATAGAAGAAAGGCCACTAAAGACTATGACTTCAAGGAAAGCAACAACATAGGCAGTGTAAGAGATATTTCTTTTGACAAAACAGCATTAAGAAAGAATAAAAGTGTAAGTTTTCAAACTTTCATACCAAATATTTCATGTATCTAATTACATATTCTCTGGTTTCAGAAACAAAAAAGCTAAAGTTCTTATTAGTTACCTCTGCATATACCAAAAAAAATCTCTCTAAAACCATGTACACAGCATCTCCAAATACCTACTTGTGTTCTCCTTTTCAGTTTGACTTTTCTTTGGAATTCGATATACCTCCTACAAAAAAATAAACCAGAAAGAGAATTATTAGTATGAGTGGAAACAGAGATTGCTTTGAAGTTGATTGATTTCACATGGTAACAAAGAACTAAGAAAGAATGGGCTGGTATTTAATTATTCTCTAAAATTTTACTCCTATTTTACTTTAAGTAAGATTATGTAATAGCTACTTTCACACTGTTATTAAAAAAATAGAAAAGGAGCCAGGCATGGTGGCTCGCATCTATAATCCTAGCACTTCGGGAGGCTGAGGCAGCTGGATTGCTCAAGCTCAGCAGTTCAAGACCAGCCAGCCTGAGCAAGAGCAAGAGCAAGACCCATCTCTACTAAATTTAGAAAAACTAGCCAGGCATTATGGCAGGCGCCTATAACTCCAGCTACTTGGAAGGCTGAGGCAAGAGGATCACTTGAGCCCAAGATGTTGCTGTAAGCTAGGTAGAACACCACAGCACTCTACCCAGGGCAATAAAATGAGACTCTGTTAAAAAAAAAAAAAAAAATGCATCAGATCACTGTTGCTCTTGAAATGGCATCTAATACTGTATAAAAAAATTAATCTTTAGAAATGTAAATTAAGTTTTAAATTCTTTTCTTATGCACATTTAAGGCCTAAACTCTGTTTTGTTCTTTTGACAGTTCCTTACCATTCTAGTCTTTCAAGTAGCTCTTAGGCACAGCTCTTTCTTATCCAGTCACCTTGCAAACTAGGCCAATAACAAACCCACATATTCTCAATGTTATGTAATATGATACCCTCCAGGCAGCACCCATAGATCAGTGGGTAGGGCGCCTGTCACATATGCTGAGACCGAGACCGGCCAGTTCAAACCCGGCCCAGGCCAGCTAAAACAACAACAAGAAAAATACCTGGCTAGCTTAGCGCTTGTAGCTCAGCGACGAGGGTGCCAGCCCAGACCTGGCAGGTTCGAATCCAGCCTGTGCCTGCCAAAAAACAATGACAACTACAACCAAAAAATAGCCCAGCATTGTGGCAGTCACCTGTAGTCCCAGATACTTGGGAGGCTGAGACAAGAGAATCGCTTAAGCCCAGGAGTTTGGGGTTGTTGTGAGCTATGACACCATAGCACTCTACCCAGGGCAACAGCTTGAGACTCTGTCTCAAAAAAAAGAAAGTTACAGTTTCCAAAAGTCTCAAAGTTTCTC
>CAUYRH010104079.1:0-22540 GCA_963574655.1 Perodicticus potto
AGAATATAAATGTCTTCATAGAGTGATTTAAAGGCCATGAAGGCTATGTTAAATAGTTTAATGAAAATATTTTAGATTGTATATAAAGTCAGCACATTGTGCCCCATGATTGCACCAATGTACACAATTATGATTTAATAATAAAAATTAAAAAAAAAGGAAAAGAGTCTGTGCCTGCAGGCTCTGCATCAGCTGCCGATGTTCAGTGAATCACTGTTAAGGGAATGATCCATATTTGAAAAGTCCTCTGCACTGAATCCTGTGGTACTTCAAGGTGAAGAAGGAAGACAGAAAGAAGGACACCTTGCCCAATGTAGTGTCTGTTGGGCAGGAAAGACGTGCTCGTAACCTCTAAACCAGTGTGACAAGCAAAAGGGGGTCGGAGTGGTCTGAGGGCTACGCCTGGCTTTGAAGCTGGACTGCAGGGATTTGATTCCCAGAGGTACTGGCTACTAACTTTGTGACATACGACACTTGACCTGACTGCTGTGTGCTAAATTCTGAAATCTGGAAAATGGAGCAAAACACTCTCCCCCTCCTGGGTTGTTTGAGGATTAATTGTGTTAATATTTATAAAGGGGCTCAGTGCCTGTGGCACAGTGGTTACAGCGCCAGTCACATACACCGAGGGGGGCAGGTTTGAACAGGGCCCAGGCCTGCTAAACAAATGCAACCAAAAAATAGCCGGGCATTGTGGTGGGCCCCCGTAGTACCAGCTACTCGAGAGACTGAGGCAAGAGGTTCACTGAAGCCCAACAGTTTGAGGTTGCTGTGAGCTGTGAGCTGTGACACTCTACTGAAGGGCAACATAGTGAGACTCATTCTAAAATATATATATATTTATATATATATATATATATATATATATATATATATATATATAGTTAAAGGATTAGAGTCTGGCGCATAAGCAAAACAACATCAATGTTTGGTGAAAAGGTAAAGAAACTGAGTTGCTACGAAAATGTTTTGGGCACTCAGCCTCGGAAACATTGCCTGACCTTAAACTTGTCATTGATTTCCAGGCTCTGAGGAGATTTGGATGAAGACGCATGGTGAGGAAGTTTGCTTTTATGAAGAGAGGTGTGCTGCAAAGAGGATTGTGGGGAGACCCCCAGTTAGAGGAAGGGGAGCCTGGGCATTAGTTCAGACGAATAGGCGATAGGGACAAACTAGTCATTCAAAAGTGCGAGTGGAGAGGGCGAGGCAGCAGAGACAGGACCTCAGGCTGGTGCTGGTCACATCCGTGTCTGAACCGTGCGTCTGTAGTGAAGAGTGAGCAATCCTGAGTCTCCTCAGTTCCCTCATGTAAACCATTTCCTCCCTAAGGCATGGTGAAGATTAAGGGAGATCAGATGCAAAAAATACAAAGTACAGCTTTGACAGAAAAGAAGCAGTCAATGTTGGTGGAGGCAGTTAATAGTGTCTTTACTATTATCATTATTTTTTTCTTATCATGAAAAATATTGGGAACTAGAACTTAAAGGATCTGGCAACTTAATGGTGTTGATTTTAAAATAACTTTGAGGAAATTTGTATTATTAATTAAGATAGGAGCCCAGGAATAGGCAACAGGTTAGACTAAGACACCACAAACCTATATCTTGAAATTTAGAATAGGAGACTTTCCCATTAGAAAAAAATATTTGAGGACTTATTTTTTGAGGGAGAGTTTATTGAAGTGCATGGGCTGTTCCAGCATGGCAGAGGACGGTGATAGAAAAGGACGAGATTGGGTGGTGCCTGTGGCTCAAAGGAGCAGAGTGCTGGCCCCATACGCCAGAGGTGGCAGGTTCAAACCCAGCCCCGGTCAAAAACTGCAAAAAAAAAAAAAAAAGAAAAGAAAGAAAGAAAAGGATGAGATTCCATGGGAAATATTACAGGAAAGGAGAAGACGGGATGGAAGCAGGAGCAGAGAGCACTGACCCCCGAAGAGACCCAGAATTGATGGCGGTGAGATGGATGAACACCAAGAAGGCAGTGCAGGAAAGTGCAGCACAGGAAAAGAATTTGAATTTCCTAGTCCTAAAACTGTCAACGACAGAAAGGCAATGAATGTTGGTAAGCAGACTCTAAGGAAGTGATGGACAAAGTATTCAGCTTCCAAATACTTGCACAGTGGCTGCTTTAACAAAGTGAATAAATAACACCTACGTATTATCTTTCCATATGCTTGATTTTCTGAAGGATACTGAACTTTTTGAGACTTCAAAGGATCTTGTTCAATGCATCATTTTAAGCAAGGTCATAAAACGCCGTACTCTTTGTTCAAAAAACAGAAAAAAGGGTTGCAAAAAGTACTACGTATAAGGTTTTTTTTTTCCTTCTGGGTTTTTCTCTTTTGAGTTATGGTGTTTTTAAAAATTTTCTGTATAAGGTTATTCTAAGTGAAGAAAAGTAGAAATTTGAAATTATTAGCATTAAAAAAGAAGAAGCATGAGAGAGGGTGCAGCTGGCCCGGGAGTCACAGGGAGGGGCTCTGAAGAGAGTCCTGAGATCGCAGAATTAGCCGCTCATCATGGACGCCTGAGAACGGACTGAGTGACCTGTAGATGTGGAAAGTCGTGCCTAGAAAGAAGAAGCTGAGAAATAGCTACCTAGTGAAAAAGAACTATGCAGACATTTATTAACACTGAATGTAATTATTGCAATTAATCGTAGCTTAACAATAGAGCCTATAGGCTTCTATTTTTAATGGAGTGCCCGTCAAAGATTCTTTTGGAAGTGTGATTGAATATTCAGTGAGCAGATTTATAAAATTATCTGAATCTGAGTATTCTGAAAAGGGATTAGACAAGAAGGTGATGCAGAATGGAATTTGTCTTTATTAATGATTAGCCAAGTAACTTCGGTACATCTATGAGGACGTTTGTTCATCTGAAACTGGAATCATGTCACTTTCCTCCATGCAGACATGAAAACGAGCGATGGTTATATTTTGGGGTGCCGCCTTTCCGGCCGTCAGCCCCGCCAGGTCCCCCCTCTGCCCCTCAGTGCTCTCTGCAGGCCCCCTGCTGTGTGCATCCTGAGATCGAAGGTCAAACCAGTTAGATAAAACTAGGCCCAAGCCAAAGCTTACTGAGAAGAAACACTTTTATCCAAGTCCCAATGTCTATTAATGACATAGCTCTCTTTCCGGTCGCCCAGCCACAGCTCTAGGCTTTCCTTGATTTTTTTCATGTCTTTGTCCCAGAATAATTGGTAATCAAATTTATGGTTTTTAATAACATGGGACTGGAGTCAGAATGCTTGGACTCAAATCTCCATTTCCATTATTACTAGATAAGAGAAGGTGGGCAAGTTATTTAACCTCTGGGAACCTGCATTTCCTTATCTGTGAGATGTAGATTACATTACTAACCATGATTACAGTTTAGTGATGATGAAATAAAGTAATCCATATAGATGCATAAAAAGTCCCATAAAGGTTAATTGCTTCATTAATATTAGTGTCAGCACAATATTATGGTTTTAAGTGACATCTTACTGTCTAGTTTTTCTCAGACTTGTGTCCTTCCCTGATGTCACTCTTCCAGCTGATCTTACAACATGCTAGAACATCGCAATCTCTGAAGCATAATTTCACTGATACCCTTACAATACCTAAACCTACTGACCTTTAGTTTCCTACAAAACGCATACTAAATTTTAGAGTAGCACTTGGCTTTACTTCCTCCTTTCCTTTTCTGCACCAGAAACTGAATCCCTGTGAACTAATCATTCCTCCACGACGTGCCACATCTCTGCTGTTTTTAGACAACGAGGTCTATGCCTGAAATTCACCATCTTGTGTCCATCATCACGCCAGTTATACTCATTAGGGTACCTGATAGCAGTAAACTTTCCTCCTCTTTAACTCATCTGGGACTTTACTTGAACTTTCAGTGACATTCTCTGCTTCATGTTTGTTAATTTTCGTAGAAGTCCCCTCCATCTTAGATAATTATCTCTTTCAGAGCATATCTTAGTATTCTTACAGGGCCATCATTTGAAGACTTGGGCAGCAATAAAATAAAAATATTAGATATTTGGTATGGAAATAATTATTAGTCAAATAATTCTGGGTAAGTTGTTCAACATCTTGCCCCCCAAAAGTGGCCTATACAGCTCATAAAGATGTTTAGGGACATCTTTAAACTAGATCTATAAAGTGAGTCCCAAAATATTAAAAATAATTTTGTGGGGAAAAATATCAGCTAACAAATTTTCTGCTGTCATACAAGAGAAAAATTACTCATAATTTCTATTTTTGACAAGTCATTTCAACATAATAAAAATATTTTCAGGATTTTAGAGATGAAACTTACTATAGGTCTTGAGTTTCTTATATTAGTTTAAGGTAAACAAGCACATATACCCTATATCATAATATCATTCTCAAATACAATGCATTGCTAAAGAAAAGTTTTTATTAAGTGCCTGAAACACATTCCAGTAAACTAAAGTTCTTCACCTTTCTGATACATCTTGTGGTTATTTCTACATGACTTAAATGGTTAATTTAGATGGAATAGAGAGAATAATGGTATTTTTACTCTAATGATCTTTAAAATGTACTAAACTTTGCTTTTCTCATTTGTTATGGTGATTTGTGTGATCTTGATATTCTGATTAAGATGCAGATCCTAGAACATACAAGGGCAGAAAATCAAATAAGAGAAGAAAAAGGCAAGGGACAAGAAGTGTCAAAATTTTAGAAATCTGTGAAAAATACATGCCACTTCTCCTCTTGCTGATTTCAACTGTCTCTTGGAAAGACAAGATTGAAATCATGATATATTTAAAGAAGTACTATTTAGAATGACTACAGACACTGAAAGTCCCCAGAGAAAGTGAGGCAAAGGGTATTACAGAAGGTGCCGTAACACACCATCAGGGGGCGCTCCCGTGCGCTTTTCACCACACTGCCTCACCCTGCTTTCTATTAGCACTAAGCAATGTCTTGGCGACTTTACTACAGAGAGGTGGATTCAGTCTGAATCAGCATTCCATGTACTTACGTTGATCCATTTTCTCTAAATGCAGTTAGATGAAAGTAAAAGTGAGTCTGTTCTCCCAGGGAATCATCTTAGAAAGACATAAGCTATGTCTTTGTATTTTACTCTCCTTTCTATGAAAGTTTATATTTCTGAGGGTATAGTTACCTTCATGAAACATATCTTGCCCTTGTGAATAAAATTATATTAGGAAGATATTGGAAAATAAATGTAATAATTTCAAGATAATTCACATTTTAATGTCTCGATTATGTAGTACATCAATAGCTCATTTGAATTGATTTGTATACATGAAAACAGTTAAAGTGAGAAAAATGTGTTTGCTTTCTGTCATTCAGGGCTGTGTTTTACATAAGGAAGAAATGGTTCTTTATATTTATGAATATATGTTAATTTTAAAAAATAACAATAGATTGTTATCTTATAGAGGAGTTATCTATAAACATTAACAATTTTAGATCTAAAACATTAAAAGAACTTTTTTTCATTTTGAGATGTAGGTGTTTATATTTTAAAGAATCTGATTGTACTTAGAGTCAAGTAACTATTGAAAAATTTAGAAGAATATATAAAATATAATATATGGATATTATTATTTTTATCAGCCAGTAAGACAGCCAGTTTTTTCTATAAGTATAGAAATTTGTGGAAACTATGTTTTGTATTCCAAGGTTTAATGCTGTAAGACTTTTTGTTAAAAATGGTTTATTACTACGTTTTAATGAAAAGGGAAACTTTCTCTGACAGTTTATACTTGGATTTTCTACCTAATCAGGCAAACGATTGTAATTAATTCAGACAGTCGCCTCTGTGGCGTCCGTGTCCTTCAGGGACTCTTTCATTATGGATGCAAATGTGTTCCTAAAATAATGAGAATGTCATTATCCTGCTTTATTCATTGAGGTGGTCAGGAGGAGAACAAACAAATCAGCTGATGGTGAGGTAATTCTTTTAATATACAATAAGGCATTAACTTTGGTATTTCTGGACCTCATTTTTTTGATCGTACTCAAACAAGGCCCCCCAGACGCATTGGTGAAGATGATGAGGGCAGGGATGCCAAGAAAAGATTAACTCAAATCTTTCTATTTCACAGTTAAAACACAGATTGAGGCTGTTTTATTACATCTGATAGAGAATATGGACCTGTTAGTCTCGGAATATGAGTTGCATAATGTGTAAAAAAAAAGTAAAAAATAAGAGGCATTTTGGTAAAGTATTTTGATAATTAAACTTTTAAATAGGCTTATAATTATGAAATTTGGGTTACCCTGTTGTTATATTTGGAAAAAACCCACACTTCAATCAGTAGTGTTTTGGTGCACTGACTCTGCCCAGAAGCCCGTCCTGCCAACAGTGAGGAAGCTTGGACCAAGTATTCGTCAAAAGACAGAACTTCACTGGGCAAAATTGATCCAATATAATGCTTTCCACCATATTTATTCATTTATACACTAAAATTTTCTTGTGCTCCTACTATGTGCCATAGGGAAAAACCAGATGTGGACACCAGTCAAGGTGAGTTTACGTTGTCACAGTGATCTCAGTATCCAGCCAGGGAAGGAGAAACGCAGGTGTTGAGGCAGAGGAAGCAGAGAGCCCAGAAAAGCATCACCCATCTGGGGAACCGAGCGGGATTATTCAAACCTCGATACCAATTAGAGGTGCTGCTGCAGAAATAGATGGAGGTAGCTGAGGGCCTTATGTGCAGAGTTTTGATTTTGTTCTTTAGCAAAGAAAAGATTTGCTCATTAAGTGTTAAAAATTAATGTAAACAAATTTTGCTGTGATATACGTTTCAACGGAGCAAGCAGTTATTGCCTAAAGTGTCTTTCTTTAACACACCCAATATAATCACTGGAATTAAACATATCCCACACTAAGCACATCATCAAGTTCCAAACACTGGCCTCTGTTCTTTATCCCTGACCTCATCACCACGCACCTGAATGGCTACAGTGCGGTTTGTGTATCCACCACTCCAGTCTTGAAAACAGCAATTCATTCTTCATGCTGTAGCTAGCCTGATTTCTCTAAAGTGACTCTCTCATCAAGCACCACAGCTCATTAGGGTCCATCATGTCAAATCAAAAAGTCTTTGTGTTCTGTGACCCTTTACAACCTGTTCCTAGTGGAGCTTTCAAGCCCCGTCCCCACCGCAGACTCAATGCACACAGGTCTCTTCCGCTTTTGGTAGCACCATCTTCTCTGCCTCCTTTCTGTCCTCTTCCTCGTACTTGTGGTGTTCACTCCACCACAGATCCTCTCTGCCTAAGCAAACTTTAATTCAAGGTTCAGCTCAAATATTGTCTCTTACATGAAATCTGACATTCAAAGACAGAGCTTGTCTCTCTCCACTAAGACACCCCATAGTCCTTATATTTTTCTCAGTTGCAACATAAACATATTTATGTTTGTTCATCTGTCTCTTCCTGAACAGAGCATAGATTTCAAGGATATGGCTGTCTTCCCCCGGTTCTGGATCTATTGTCAGACTCTTCTAGGTTCTGAACAAATGTGAGCAAAACAGACAGCACGTACAAACACCCCTCATCTGTACTCTCAATGCTCTCACACACAATTCTGTCAAGTGTTACTATTACAGGTGTGGAAATGAGGCTCAGAGATATTTGATGTCCCCTCTTGATATATTGCTAATAATTGGCTGCGCTGGGAATTTTAACCTGGTCTTTTGACTCAAAACATCCCAAATTTTCAATCCTTAACACAGTTTTCTTATTTTATTTGTAAACCAGCAATATTATAGTGCAAGAAGAGAATTTCCCTTTGTTTTTGTCTGAACTAAGCTATATTTTTATGATCTGACACTGTGTCCTTAGTCTGATAAAGTAGGAAAATAAAACTTTAGGTAATGCTTTTAAAGTATAAAGATCTTAGTGAATTTATGAATTGAAGACTTTTTTCAATAAGTCAGATTTTACCTGAAATAAATACTTCTTGAGATTATTACTTTTTGATGAAATATAAGATCTCTTCAAATTGCACGTAATTCGTACATTCTCACCAAATGTGTTGAGATACTGAGAGTGAGAAAGTACTCCAAAAGCTTAAAATTGCTGCTTTTCTAAATGTGTTTTTGTTACATATTGTAATATAAAGAAGCCTTCCCATACTCACTGCCCATTTTGCAGACACCAAGAAAGTTATAAAAGAGGTCAGAACATACCTTTGCTTTGAACTAGTTACCCATTCAAGCCCATTAAATTTGGTTTTGGGAATGGGACATGTTTTGGTCTGTTTCTTCACCTTGATGGGTTCTAATTTCTATGAAAAACAAATTTTAGTGGCTCAAATGGAAAGTTGTCATTGGTCATATGTTTCTGGTGTTTAATGTTGCCTTGTTTAGAGAGGCAAGGGAATAGAAGAAATAACTTTCCACTGACCTCTGTCCCTTGGTGTCCTGACACTCTGGTTTATTGTTTTTATGAAAATCAATTAAGACTAACAACAAAAGGAAAATGCTCCAATTTTGGTAACATCATAATGACTACCAGTGAAATTTGTAATTAAGGAGGTAGTTTCTAAGACAGGCACCTATAAAGATTTAAGAGATAGCCTAGTTACTGTCATCTTTTATATATGTTAAATATTTAAATGAAGATTTTGTAAAGTAGACTTTTCTATCTGAATAATGGGGAAAGAGGTACAACAATAGCAAAATAAACAAACAGCCAGCAGGAGATGTATCAGAGAAGATGATTTAGTCACAGAAGAAAATTAGGGAAGTTAAATTGTTAGGTCAAAGTGACCTATATCTCCCCGTCTGGGTATAGTCACAAAAGATTTGAAGAGGGTCCTGAAGAGGTATTTGTATGCCCATTTTTATAGCAGCATTATCCTCAATAGGTAAAACATGTAAGCAACTCAAATGTCCATGGATAAATGAATGGCTAAGCAAAATATAATGTAAACATACAATAGAATATTATTCAGCCTTAAAAAGGAATGCTTAGCCATTCATTTATCCATGGACATTTGAGTTGCTTACATGTTTTACCTATTGAGGATAATGCTGCTATAAAAATGGACATACAAATACCTCTTCAGGACCCTCTTTCAAATCTTTTGAGAAGATTCTGATATATTCTACAATATCATTGAACCTTGGAGGCATTATGCTAAATGAAATAAGTCAATGAGAAAAAGAAGATGCCGCACGGTTCCACTTACATGAGACATTTAGTACAGTCGAAATCGTAAAGACAGAAGGTAGAACGGTGATCGCCAGGGGCTGAGGTCGGGGACAATACGGGGTGTATTTTTCTAAAGCCCAGAGTTTCAGTTTTAGGAGATGAAAGGAAGGAGATGTGCCAGGGTGGTGTTTACACAGCTTTATTAATTTGTTTAGTAACACTGAACCACATGCTTAAAAATAGTTGAAGGTGAAAAATTATGTGTATTTTACTGAAATAAAAATAAATAAAAGTAAAAAGTAATAGGAACCTAAGCAAGGACTTGAACTGAAATCATGAGCCTTTGGGAGACAACCTGGCCTATGTTTGACATTCCGTTGGGCTTACTTACCCCATTACCACTGGTTTTTGAGTTCATAAAATACTACATTGAAATTTGGAGCACAGGTGTCCTCAATCGTGATAAGTGGTTGCTGAATAGTGATAAGTATTTAATCTTGCAGGAACATTTTTTTACTGTGTTTGGAATTTACCAGCAAGGAAATAAAATCAAGGAAAAGTTGGCCTCATGCCATTTACTGATAAAAAGCAGAGTAATGATGACAAAACAAACAAAACGGCCATGAGAAAGAATATATCATAGAAAAAAAATCCTACTAATTAACATGGATGATTCAATAACTATGGACGTAATAGCAGGCTTTTGTGCTAGCACGCCTTTTAAAGATATCTATTAAAGCTAGGGGGGAAAAAAGCACTGCATTACAAAACCATACATTTGAAAAAAACAACCTTTTAATCTAACTTCATAAGGTGATGAACTAAAGAGCATATATTTGCATTTTTTTAATCCTCAAAAAGATCTCAGTAGTGATTTTAATAAAGGTTTCAACTGGGAAAAAATGCACAATGGCAGAGAGATTTAATTCAAACAAAGAATGACTTCAATTTCACTTGATGCTTTCCAACTTTTCTATGATTTAAAAGCCTATTGATGTGGCATTCATCTATATCAAATTCCAGTTGTTTCTGGAACTTGGCTTGTTACTGAACTTGCTCACTTAGTAAATGTCTAAAATTCAGCTCTCCTGATGCAATTCCCTGATGAACCATTTTTGTTCCATCTACTTTGGCTGTCATATATTAGGATTCTGCTAAAATGAAATAAGAGGGAAAATGGAAACGCGAAGAGCCATATAGTGTTGAACACTGGTAATGTCTATGTGACTATTGGATTGACCTTCTTTTGGGTCAATACTTTTTCTTTTCTTTAACAGTCTGAAATAGCTGATTCGATTGTTAGAAGTGATAGTATAGTAATTGTAACAAAGCAGCCAAAATAGCAAGTGGGATTATTTTATCTGGAATTTTCAGTTCCATTAAAAATACAGAATTAAAATTATTTAGCTTTCTGGCACATTTTTAATGAATGAAATGTTAAACCAATTGTTAGTATCATGGAAAACATTTGGGATCTTTGCAGAGCTATAATAGGATCTGTTAAAATATAAAACTGGTCTGAGTTGCCTCTGCTGGACTTCATGGGGATGTGAAGAAAAGGGAGCCTTTACACAGTGTTGGTGGGATGTAAGTTAGAGCAGATACTTCACAATATCGAGCCAAAAAGAAAATGAACAAGAAAAGGAATAAAACATGATGCTTCTTAACCCAACAGGCAGTTGCAAACACTTTCAACCTATTTTTTAATATCGCCAAATACTCAGACCCCTGTCACCTTGGTGACCTTTGTCCTTGGACTTGACCCATTGACACTTTCCCTCATCAGAGTCAAGTGCGGGAAGTGGGTAACACTGAACAACCCCTACATGAGCCCTGGCACTGACCTCTATTGGCATAATTTGTCTTTCATTTGCTTGTAACTAAGCTGTGAATTCTTTGTTCCTAATTTACAGATTTGAAATTCATGAGCTTTGCAGCATCTTCACATCAGGCCAAATAACCCCCCTGCTGTTGAAATCACTTGCATAATTTATAACTTTCAAAATTGGAATTGCATCATTGCTTCCTTTGCAATTACCCTGTAGTCAAGTCTTTCACCTCATTGAAAGGTCTTTAATTTTTCTCCATTCCAAAGCTTTTCTAAACTTCTAATAGGCTTATTTGAATGCCTTGGAATACTATAGAAATCTCTTCTCATCTATATAAGAGTATATATACATACACACACATATATATACTTAAAAGTATAATCATGTTGAGATTATATTAAAAATTAAAGTCAAACTGGCACAAATGTTAATTAAACACCATTTTTTGTTAAAAATTGTGCAATAACATTTCAAAAAAATATTATTAATACCTAATAGGAAATCCCTATTTAGCCTAAGGTTGTTGTTCTCCTTGTTTTGCTTCCACAATGACTTGTATCTGTTTTGCTCTGACAATAATGGTATTACCTGTTTGTGAATGTATTCATTCACTAATTTGTAAAAGTACCTATTTATGAATGTCTTTCTAATTGGAATACAACCTCTTTGAAGGGCCGGGTACATCTTAACCTGTTTATTCATAACGTATAGTATGTCACATGGAATGTATTGTTTACTCACTGAGTGACTGTTGGTCCATTTAGCAAACTTTGGCACACTGGGGGGCATAGATATCTTTTACCTTCTTAAGAAATAGTGTTGATATTATTTCAAAATCTAATTAAATCTACCGTAGCGATTTTCACTTTCATAACACACCCCGAAAGATGAATGTCTGATGTCTTCTTAAAGCTAGTCCTGACTGGCAGCTCACTCAAGATTTACTCTGCTCTGATTAAATTGCTACCTCTTTTGCCGAGATCATTTTCCATCCTTTGGAGCATTATAGAATGAGTGTAAATTATCTATCTCTTGATAACCTATCAAATATGTGAAGACAGCCACAGCCTCCTTTATCTCTGCTTTAGACTAAATGTCCTCATTTTTTTTTCTTATTATAAAATGATTTCTGGATCCCCCACCTTCTTATCTATGTTCTTTATTCAGTAATTAAGCTTAATGTAATATTTATTATGTCCTTGATGAAGGTAATAGACAAAAGAAAAAAATTATACAGCAGGAAAAGCCATGTAGAAATTGTCAATGGTTCCTCCAATTTTTCTTCATTTTTAAAAAATATGTGTGGATTAAAACGTGAAGTCCTTTTCTGCCTTCTCGACTGGCCTCAGAGGTAACCACAGTTGCACGGTTGATGGTCTGAGTTAGATTTTTGCAGGATGTCATTGCTGCTTATTTAAACACGCTCAACATTCATGCGCAGACACAGACACGCACGTACAGAAAGAGACAGAGAGAGAGGGAAATGTGCATTTTGGAGTTTTGTACTTTTTTACTTAAAAAGCGACCTTGTTGTAATATTGCTGTGCCATTCCCCCCTACACACACACACTCTACGGGGTGTCCTAAAGGTCACCACACATGCCTACATGGGGAAATAGGACTCTGTACTAAATGTACCTTTATTTACAAAATTTTCATTACAAAATTTCAAAAAACATTTACAAAATATTTCCCTATATTTGATTAACAAAATATTTTGATTTGATTTACAAAATATTTATTTCCCTAATTTGATTATTAAATATAAAAACATTAAAAATATTAGATACAACGTACAATAAAATATGAGACTGTTAATTTTTCCCGTGTGTGGTGACCTTAGTGACATCTTGGTCTTTGCTCTCTGGTTATGCTCTATTTCACCTGTGACTGTCTTAAAAATTTACCCCCAGGACTGAAGATAAATACAGATATAATTGTTTTTATTAAACATTGACAAGATGCAAGACATTGTATTGGTACTTAAGATGTTCTACCATTTTAATTCTCAGAATAATATATGAGGTAGTTAGTATTCCAATTTTACATATGAAGAAATGTATTTATAGAGATGAATTAAATTGCCCAAAATTACTCATAGGTAATCAGGTGCAAAACTTTATGTCTATTATATTTGCTTATTTATTTCTCAATTTGATTCAGAAATAATTTCAGACTATTACACAGGATACATAAATGTAAGTGCACAGCTTATATGTGAAAAAGAAAAAAGAAAAAAAGAAACCAGAAAGACTATTTAACACCGACGATATATAATGAAGTCAGGAATGAGCCTTGGAAAGGAAAAATAATAAAACAGAAATTTTGGACACGCTACAGATGCCCACAGAAGAGGTCTGGCTTTTCTCAGCAGTGAGACAATGGCCAGTTATTAGTTCATAAAACCAAAAAGATTTTTTAAAAGCCAAATTATTTAAAAAAAACAAACCCCTCCCCCCAAAATACAGCTAGGCTTGACATTAAGAACAAATAATTTTTCTTCTTAGAAAAAAGATTCAGAAGAATGTATGTAAAAATGCACATTTTTATAACATATGCAACGATAAATTTAATAGGGTTTTTCTTTCTGATATCTTTTCATAATGGCCAATGTCCTGACAGCAAAATCTGGACCCATAAAGGCAATTCCCTAGAAAACCAAGAATTTTATGCTCTAGACACCAAGAGCGCTGTTTGTTCTGGAGGAATACGTGATTTCAAGTGTTTTCAGCCATCCTCTCTCTCAATATATACATATATATGTGTGTGTGTGTGTGTGTGTATAGTAATGGAACCTTAGATAATAGAATAGTGTTTAAGAATTGTGGGTTATTATCTTTGTAAGATAAGAACAAGTCAAAGACCTTGGAATGGAATTGTGATAAATCTGATCTCGTTCCAACTCCAGTGCTTGTGGGCTGTCTGTAAACATGGACTTCCCAGTGCATAAATGTGGAGGTACAATTACTTGAATGGAACCAACATGTATGCCTCTGTGAATGTCAACTAACTTGAATATGGGTGGTTAAATACACCCAACCTGAATTGCTTCTGCTGCATTTATACTACTTCTGCCAAATTTTATTCCCATGAAAAAATGATCCAATATTGGTTTTCATTGCAATTTATCACAGGCCAGGAAAAAAGTGATAAGAAGCTATCACAAAATATCCCAGTAGGTGGACATCCCTGAACCACACAATTGAAAAGAGGAGCAACCACTGTGGTCGTTCTCCTTGACCCCTGCTTCTTCACCAGACATGTCTTTGCTAGGCTGGCTGCAAGATCAGAGTGTGTGAGATTTGCTACGTCAAGAACCTCTACTGGGGACAGCAGCAACAGGAACTCATGTGTGACACAGTCTTTCCCTGTACGTGGAATGACAAGCTTGCTATCCAGGAGCTCATGTTCTTGAGTGGAAATGGTAAGAGTGGTGGATACTGGAATTCCGCCCCTCCTCTGTAAACAATGGTGGAGCAGCCTACCGCCACTGTCTTGCTGGGCAGAAGACAGGCGAGGTGGAAGATCTGAAAAGACGCAGGAGGCAGGCTGCACTGGGAGCACGGCCCCAACGGAAGGCTCAGTGGTAGTTATGGGGGCCACAGAAGCCTGGGGCCCCAGACTTGGCTTCATGCTCAGGTACCTGCAGGGAGATGTTGGCTGCAGACGCGTCAAGAGAACATGTAACTGCACAGACTGAATTCAGGATCTAAGCTGAACTCCAGAAATCATTTATAGACTACAGCCACGCAGTTTGGTAATTTCTACAAAGAAAGGCACCAAGAGTTACCTTGAGTTCTTCCAGATAATAAAAACATGTGTCAATTTGCCTGCTCCATAAAACAGAAATACTACATAATGAATAGAAACTTCTTAAAAACCATTTTTTTTTGTTTATGTGTAGAGATATTAAGTTTTATAGGTTATAGGAACTTTGACTATGACAAAGAATCAATAAAACTAGCTGGATGTTTTAAACTAAATCAAAGCTGTCTTCTTTTTATTCCTACTAAGTTTGAAAATGTTTAGACAAAGAAATTCCAATTGATGTAGTCACATCAAAATAAAAGAAAGCAAATTGCTATGTAGCAATGTTGACAGAAGATTCAGGTGCTAGTTTTGTTCACAGGCTGTTTTTAATCTTTATTCTGATAATAGATTGTATAACCATAGACAAGTACATCAGTTTTCTCCTTCTTTAAATGCAAGTTAGTATGAGACTACCTCCAAGGACATTTTTCCGAATATAAATTTATTGTTCTGTTATATAACAAGCCACCTTTCTAAAAAATAAAGAGAGAGAGAGAGAAAACAAGGTAAGGATTTATTTTTACTTTTTTACTTGCATTCTCAATTTTATATCACAAATCGAGGTTGACAATTTTTCTTATAGCCCTCAGACAGTTGGTATTACTTTATTCTCAGTGATATTTACTACCAAAGGCTATGACTCGTTAAGTCTTAAGAAATCAAGAAAATGTTGGGATTACTTTAATCACCGTGCAATGAACCACCAAGTTAACGTGTCTTGACTTACTCTGCTCTTTCTTCATAACATTTTTTATATTTTCTTTTTTATAGGAACAGGCACCAGTTCAATTATTACCTGCACAATTAATACAACAAGAAACTAGATACAGTTAATAATCTTTATCAAATGCTTTGTTTTCTTGCTCATTAGTGTCCATGCTAATTAATTAGTGTTCATCTTTCCCTTTATTGTCCTATGCCGCCTGTCTCACCACATCTGTGATATTTAAAATACAGGAAAGAATGTAATTTTTTTGCAGTCAAAAACTGCTACTGTTTCTTCCCTTAAAGGACAGTATTGATGCTCAAATTGTGCAATGAATGTTGTATATTTAAGTGGTCCAGATAAAGCTTGCAGCACTTCATTTATAAAATTTAGAGGTTCATGAAAATGTTTTGCAAGTTGAGAAGTACTTATAATTAATTAATGAATTTTAATCTTAAATTTCTCTTATCTCCTATATTAAGATGTAGAAATCATTCAAATTATCCTTATGTTGAGCTGGTTTTATGCAACATGTTGCTTCCTTTCAAAAGTTCCAGTGGGAAAAGGTCTTAGAAAAGATAGTAGCTAAAAGTTCACTTTTAGAGGAAAAATAAGTACTTTTTAATAATTTAAAATGCTTATTTTATATACTAAAAAAAGCAGATAATTGGCTAGAAAATCAACTCAGTGAAATGTTTATGTTAAGGTATCGGATCCTAACTACGAAATATCAATGCTCTTTTCTTCCAATGGGCCATATTTGTACACTAGAGTAACAACAGTCATTCATTCAAGAAACATTTTAGTACATTTCATGCATAGCGTGTGTTGAGATAGGGCTCTCCTTCAAGGAGTTTCCTACTAACACAGGAAAGATCCAGAGTTCATTGAGTATAAGGCAAAATTTATAGTAAAAACCGAGGGTTAAGAATGGACATAAGCAATGATTACAGAATAAAGAAAGGTAAGTATACTTCTGATTAGGGTAAGGCTCAGTGGAGAGCTGAGAGTTAGCCCTTGGAAAAAAAGTAAGATTTGGATAGGCAGAGAAGTTGGTTGTGGCGTTCTACTCAGAATCAATACAGAGCTACAGTTGTATAGATGGGAGATTACATAGGGGAGCTAGGGAGTGAGTCAAATCTGAAAGGTGCGTGATTCAGAGGAATAGACAGATGAAGCAGGAGACACAGCCAGCAGAAAAGCAGAGAAGATAAGATCATAGAACGTCTTCAACATTTCCAGGGAAAGTAAAATTTTATTCCTTTGAAATAATAGACAAATTAAAGGTTTTCCAATGGACAGTGTTGTGATCCAAACTGTATTTTCTAAAAAGAAACTAGTGGCTGTTTGTATAAGTATTTAAGAAAATAATAATAAGAAATTAAGAAAATCTCAGGAATGTTATGTTGAACAGGTGGATGAAAATATCTCAGATTGTATATGAAGCCCGCACACTGCACTCCATGATTGAACTAATGTACACAGCTATGATTCAATAAAAAATAAAATAAAATAAAATAAAATAAAATAAAATAAAATAAAATAACAAATGTACATGTTTTTAAATGTGTCAATAAAAATACTATGAAAGAAAAAAAATAAATTTGAAAAGGAAAAATAAACATCGAAAAATCAGATTAATTTTTATTTTTTACATTTAGGAATGATTCTTGGTTTATAAATTTATTAGCTAGTTGAAAATTTTAAAATCCTGGGTTTTAATTTAGAAGGAGAGTATATTATGGTTTTTCTTGAAAAACTAGAATACTGACTGAATATATATAAGAAAGAAAAACTTCCAATGATAAAAAAGCCATAGTCGATCACAGCGCTGACGTTAGTCCCCATCACAACAGAAGACAGGTTAAATGCAAATTGGACTTTTAAAAATCACCAGAGATCTGTGAAAAAAAAAGGTTAAATGAAAGGAAATTCTAGTCGTTTTCTTCCCTAGGATCATTTGCAGATCTCCAAACTTGGGCTGAAAATCGGGTTTTCACATGCAAAGTCACGTTGCCGGAGGAAAAAAACACTAGCGATTATGCAGTTTATTAGACACAATGTGGAAAAAACACGGATTCGTAAACAAGGCCAAGTCTTCCCCCAACATATATTTGCTGAAATCTGGGTAGGCAGCATAAAGAGGGCTAAGAGAATACCAAATGCCACTCTGGGAATGGTGCTTGCCTCAAACGCATGCCTAGCTGCCTCCTTGAAATGTTTATCCCACTTTAAACAGTGTGGTAAGCAGGAGGGCAGAGCTCAGAACCCCTGAACGGAAGGCTAAACCTGTGCCAGGGCCACCTGTGGCCGGCGGGCCCTGTGGACTACGTGAGGACTGTTTGGTTTATCCATGGTGTGGGACATTATGAAAATTATGCGCAGACTTTGTTTTTTTTACTTATCGGCTTTCGTTAGTGTTTGTGTGTTGAATGTGTGTTCCAGGACAACTCTCTTTCCAGTGTGTGGCAGAAAAGAAAAAAGACTGGGCACCCCTCAAGGAGTCTGAGCTAGCCAGGCTCTTACCAAAAGCTTGGAAAGGAACTGCCTGAGTTACAAAGAAGAACCAAAAAGACATCTCGTCTTACTGCCAGGTGTTCATTTAAAAAGTCCAAAAGAGGAAAGGAAAACGTGTGAGTTGTTTCCAGTTTTCATCACTTGTGAATAAAATTCCTGTGACTGTTGCCAGGCGCGTCCAGGGCGGGCATGACTTTTACTCCTTCTGGGGAAACATCACGGAGTGAGATTGGTGGTTCATGTAGCGAATGTAGGTCAACATTTATAAGAAGTTTCACGTTGTTTTCTAACGTGCCTCTGCGGCCTTCCATTCACATCACCCATCTGGGAACTTCCCATGCCCCTCGCTCTTCACAGTCTCCCCACTCCAGTCACTCTAATGGATGTTATTGGTTCTCACTGTGGTTTTATTTTGCATTTCTCTGCCAATTAATGATGGAGAACATCTTATTTTACCTTTACATGTCATTTTAAGGTGGCTTTTATTAAATGTCTTACACATTGTTGCCATTGTTTCTTTATTAAGTCATTTGTCTTCTTATTATTGAGTTATAAGAGTCTCTGAACACCATTACCCTATTGGATATATATATAAAACATTTGTCTCTCCTCCAAAGGTGCAGCTTATTTTTTCATTATCTTTGTAATGTTTTCAGAAAGCAGAGTTTTAAAAATTTTAATCAGCTCTACCAACTTTCACTTTTAGGATTCATGCTTTTTGTGACCTATCTAAATAAGATATCGTCTAAGTTTATGAAAAGGTAATAACAAATGAGAGAAAATATTTGCAATATAACTTTCCAATACATGACTCTGTTCAGAATATATTAAAGGCTCCTACAAATCACTTAAAGAAAAATACAACCCAGGAGCAGGTGCAGTGGCTCAAACCTATAATCTCAGAGCTTTGGAAGGCCAAGGAAGGGTGATTGCTAGGGGTCAGGAGTTTGAGACCAGCCTGGGCAATGTAGTGAGACTCCATGTCCACAAAATATTTTTTAAAATGAGGGTGGTATGGAGGCACACACCTGTAGCTCCAGCTACCTGGGAAGGCTGAGGCAGGAGAATTGCTTGCAACCCAGGAGTTTGAGCTGCAGTGAGCTGTGATTGGGCCAGTGCACTCTAACTTGGGTGACAGAACAAGAATTGCCACAAAAAAAATAAAAAATACAGCTCAATAGACAAGTGTTCAAAATTGTGAACAAGGTCTTTTACGAAAGTAATGAATGGTCCCATGACTAGTGCACATTTGAAGAGATGCTGAGTTTTATTAGTCATCAAGAAAGTATAAATTAAAACCACAATGAGATGTCACTACATACTTACCAGAATGGCTGAACCTAAAACAAAGCAAAAACAACAACAAAACAGAAACATAAATTGTATTAGCAAGGATATGGAGCAACTCCTCCATGGTCGATGGTGGCTTGAACTGCTCACAGGCCATTAGAAACCCTTTGCGAGCACATACAGAAACAGACACCACAGACTTCGCCATCCACCAGGTCCTTTCCAATGTAAGTGCCCAACAGAAATGCAAGCATTGCTCACCCAGAGATAAGTAGAATGTTCATAGTAGCATTGTTCAAAATTGCCCAGACTGAAAACTACCTGCATTTCCACCCTTTATTCCAAAATGGAAAAATAAAATGTGCTGTAATCACTCAGTAAAGTAGCACATAATAGTGAGAATGAACAATTTGTGAGTACACACAACAACATGCATAAATCTCCCAAATATAATGGTGAGTAAGAGGCCAGAGTACAGGCTCTGTGATTCCATTTACATCAGAACATAAACAGGAAAATTAATTCATGCTGTTAGAAGTCACGATGGTGTTTAACCTTGTTATGTGTGGGGGTGCTGGTTACTCAGCTGTGTTAAGTTTGCCAAAGTATAGTCCAATATAAAATATAATATGTGAATTTATTTATGTGTATACTTTTTTTATAAAAATGTAACTCTAAATATCTTTTGGTCAAAAAAATAAAATAGGAGAAAAAGATAAAGATCATGGATTATTCACCTTACTGTCTATTTGGCCCTACTAATTTTAAACTTCTATATTTAAATTTGATAATAATTCAATGTTTAAATCAAAGAAATGATTGGTAGTAACATAAGTAGTAGTAATATTTATTATTAGAAATTTAAATATATACATTGTATAATCTTAACAAAATATTTATTATTTATTTTTTCTAAAACTATAAGACACCAATGTTACTTTTAAAATCCCACACTTTAACCCCCCTTTCTCTTTTCTTGAACCTATTATTATTATTGGAAAAAACAAAAAGAAAATTTTTTCTTCCACCACAATAAGAAAAAGTTCTGAGTACAAATCAAATTCTACGTCTTCTTTTCTTCCCTATTTATTAATTTGTTCATTTTCAGTACAGCTTAGAATCAGGAAGGACAATTGTAAGGTATGGTGTTACCATTATCCATCATTCCATCTCCACTATTAATCTTGCCTTATCAACCTTGCTTTTTAAAAAATAATTCTTACCACAACACGAACTTATTTCTTGTTTCTATTTGTTTTTTTTGTACTTTGTCTGTTGACTCAGTTACCTACAGGCATGATGAATTGTAAGTTTCTTGAGCCCAAGAGCTTTGTTTGTTTGATATATCTTGATTTCAAAGAACAACACCTTTTATGAATGAGTAGGTCAATAAATATTTAGTGAATGAATACTATTCTTAATTAGTAAATTGTGACGTTGGAGTTTTTCCATCTTTTATTTTAGTGTTACTTTATTGGTGACAATTATACTATGTTCCAGTTTACCATCTTACCCAAAAATGTGTGCAAAAGTTGTTCCCTAATTTCAAAAAGCATGAAAGTACAATCATTTTTTGTTAAACCAGATAATATAATTTTTCATAATTTATATTCGAAATTATGTACACTTTCTTATTCTAACAAGGCATTATGTATATTAGCATTGTGCCAGTCACTGGCTTCAATCAAAATATAAGCTCAACAATGTGTGTGGAGTTAATAATCTGTAGGAATTTCTGGAGTGGTGCTCTGTCTTGTTTTGCCTAAAAAAATCATCCTGCCTAAAAGTTATTTGCTTTCATCCAGAATGTGCCTCACAAAGTGAGTGGGTCTGGGCCTTACCTGGCCCTGCCTCCTGAACGGCTCATAGTAACTTGTATTTATCGGTTACAGGAAGGGAAAATAAGAGTGAGTCAAGGACAATTTGTGTTGGGAAAAATATCAATCCTGGAATCTCACAAAAGGGGATGCTTTCTTATGAAGTTGATGTGATTAAAATACAGAGATGATTGAATATGCCTTAGGCAATAAAGTGGGTTTGTGAGATAAATATTCCCTTAAATGCCATTTAAAAATAAAGATACACTAATATATATATATTTAAACATATGACTTTGAGTACAAGAAGACTGCTTGATTTCAGCTTCAATAATTATTTTTGAAGATTTGGTTAAGATAAGCTTAGGCTCTTATATATCACGTCAATGAAAGAGAAGAATAAAAAAGCACTTTGCGATTTATTTGTATGTGCCATGATATAAATTCATCCAACAAATTAAACACTGTATTTGGATTCATTTGTAACTATGGCATAGTACAATAACTGAATATTATCAAAATCCATATTCCTTAAGGAAAGATAAATCAATTTGTGCTGAAATTGTATTTAGTCAGGGCATTGTGTAATGCAATCCAGTAACATTTTAAAACTAGTTGAAAAAATAATAATGTATTCAGTGTAAATATCAACTTTTCTTATCTACACAAGAGCGTTCTCTGAGTCAGGCTACACAGCTGAGGGACGCCGAGTATATCAAGGTTTTCAGTCACATAAATGGCAAGTCTTCCCATCAGCTCTGTCTGGCAACCATCAGGGCTCTTCATTACTGAGGGTGTTGTCCAATTGATGTTCATAAAATCTTTGTAAAACTAGAAAATCTGAGCCATACAAAACTATGGTGAATCAAGCATTATGCTGTGGAGACACGTGGTGACTCTAAGCTATTGGCCTTTCCTCTGGGTGTGGTGGCCAAACGTCTTTGCTGGGCGATAGCAACTTGTCGCCAGTAACTTCTGAGTCAAGGACGCTGATTGAAAGAAGGTAAAACTTTAGAGAAGTTTCTCTTCAAGTCCTTTTCCCACCCTGAGATGGGATCACTTGTTCTCTTGTTGCTAATATGTTTGAGTTCTCTGTGGATTCTGGTTATTAAACCTTTGTCGGAGGAATTACCTGCAAATATTTTCTCCCAATCTGAGGGCTGTCTGTGTGCTACAATTACGGTGTTCTTAGCAGTGCAGAAGGTTTTTAGTTTGATCAGGTCCCAGTAGTGTATTTTTGATACTGCTTCAATTGCCTGGGGAGTCCTTCTCATAAAACATTCACCCAGGCCGATTCCTTCGAGAGTTTTCCCTGCACTTTCTTCTAGTATTTTTATAGTTTCATGTCTTAAGTTTAAATCTTTGATCCAGTGAGAGTCTATCTTAGTTAATGGTGAAAGGTGTGGGTCCAGTTTCAGTC
>CAUYRH010104083.1:0-13367 GCA_963574655.1 Perodicticus potto
CTGGGTGAACTGGCTGGAGGCCTATAGAAGACTGAAACTAGACCCACACCTTTCACCATTAATAAGATAGACTCTCACTGGATTAAAGATTTAAACTTAAGACATGAAACTATCAAAATACTAGAAGAAAGTGCAAGGGAAACTCTGGAAGGAATCAGCTTGGGCGAATATTTTATGAGGAGGACTCCCCAGGCAATTGAAGCAGTATCAAAAATACACAACTGGGACCTGATCAAACTAAAAAGCTTCTGTACAGCCAAGAACATAGTCAGGATAGCAAGCAGACAGCCCTCAGAATGGGAGAAAATATTTGCAGGTTATGCCTCTAACAAAGGTTTGATAACCAGAATCCACAGAGAACTCAAACGTATTAGTAAGAAAAAAACAAGTGATCTCATCTCAGGGTGGGCAAAAGACTGGAAGAGAAACTTCTCTAAAGAAGACAGGCACATGGCCTACAGACAATGAAAAAATGCTCATCATCCTTAATCATCAAAGAAATGCAAATCAAAACTACTTTGAGATATCACCTAACTCCAGTAAGATTAGCCCACATCACAAAATCCCAAAACCAGAGGTGTTGGCATGAATGTGAAGAAAAGATAACACTTCTACAATGTTGGTGGGAATGCATACTAATACGTTCCTTTTGGAAGGATGTTTGGAGAATACTTAGAGATCTAAAAATAGACCTGCCATTCCCTCCAATAATTTCTTTACTAGGTATATACCCAGAAGGCCAAAAATCACATTATAACAAAGATATTTGTACCAGAATGTTTATTGCAGCCCAATTCATAATTGCTAAGTCATGGAAAAGCCCAAGTGCCCATCAACCCACGAATGGATTAATAAATTGTGGTACATGTATACCATGGAATACTATGCAGCCTTAAAGAAAGATGGAGACCTTACTTCTTCCATGTTTACATGGATGGAGCTGAAACATATTCTTCTTAGCAAAGTATCTCAAGAATGGAAGAAAAAGTATCCAATGTACTAAGCCCTACTGTGAAGCTAATTTATAGCTTTCATATGAAGGCTATAACCCAATTATAGCACAAAAGTATGGGGAAATGGGCAAGGGAGAGGAGGGGAGAGGGGAGGTTGAGGTGAAGGGAGGGTAATTGGTGGGGTCACACCTAGGGTGCATCTTAGAAGGGTACAGGCAAAACTTACTAAATACAGAATACAAATGTCTTCATACAATAACTAATAAAATGCCATGAAGGCTATGTTAAACAGTTTGATGAAAATATTTAAAATTGTATGTTAAACCAGCACATTGTACCCCTTGATTGCATTAATGTACACAGCTATGATTTAATAATAAAAAAAAAAAAGAGGGAAAAATAAAAAGAAAAGCAAAAGCAGAGGAAATTCTTTCAAGCAGCAATAAGACCTAGAATTGATTCCACTGAAGCAACTAATAAAGTAGCTTATATATTTGGGGGAAAGAGAAGCCATTCAGTGATGTAGAAATTATGAAAGAATGTATTGTCAAAGTTATAGGATGCTTAGACCCCCAATGCAAACAACTGCCTCTTTCAAGGAGAATTATAACTGATTGGCAGCATGAATAGCTTTCAACTTAATAGAGCAACTTCATGAATACTTCAAAAGGAAAATCCGTATGATTCCATTGCTTTGGGTGAATCAACTGATACTATTGAATTGGCACCAGTTTTATACTTTATTCAAGTCATAGGAGAATATTTTCTTTGCTATTCAGAGTTATTTGCTTTGGGCATTCTTGTGAACAGAACATGGGGAATTAGATACCTTCAACAACTTTCGAAATAAACATCATGAAGTTGGACTGAATTCGGTAAGTTTAGTGAGTGTTTGTACAGATGGTGAACCTTCTGTGGCAGGAAAACAAGAAGGGTTTATTTCATAGATAAAATGTATAGATCCAGATGCTCTCATTTCTTTTTATTGTATCTTGAACCAGCAAAATCTCTGTACTAAAACTACTATGTTAAATGACACTTTGCAACAACTTATAAGTATGGTTAACTATATTAGTACAAATGCATCAGTTTCAAAACATGCTAAAGTTGAATGATGAGGTATTTAGTGTGGATTTGCCCTGTTATTCTAAAGTTCACTGGCTGTCACAGGGACAGGTATTAGTCAAAATTTTACCTCTATGAAAGCAAATAGTCAAATTTTGCAAGGAACAGAATCAGCAATGTAAATACATGAAAGAAGATTTCTACAGGAATGCAGAATGTATTATATGTCAAATCAAAATGACTTGAATATTTCTTTGCAGGTATAAAACTAAGTCTATATATGATATGTGGCCAAAAAAAAGAACAAAAGAAATAAGAATTTCAAAAGAAAAAGCTACCTTTTTCAAAATACTTCTGCAAAGGAAATTCTGGATGAACATTTTCCCCAATTTAGGAAAGATCCCTGATGAGAAGGATGATATATGTGAATAATTTGAAGAATACAACGCTTTTATAGACCTATTAATTGGAGTATACAATGAAAGTTTCACTGACTTTGAGAATCATGACATCACACTCAAATTAGTATTTTAGTCTCACCTGGTGATATCACCAAGGCACCTAAAGAACTACAGATGGAAATGAATGAGCTTGAAGTAGATGACATTTTAAAATCATTATTTGAAGCTAAGAAAGATCAAATTGAAATATGGTAAATGGAGTAGAATACTCATGCCTCTAGCAACTTGCCTGAAAAATGCTTTCTTGCTTTTCAACCACTTATTACTGCAAATCTACGTTCTCTTACCTAACCCAAACCAGGATGCCCTGAAAGTCACAGGGCGATGCCCTGACTGATATGCATCTAGAGCAGTGGTTCTCAACCTTCCTAATGCCATGACCCTTTAATACAGTTCTTGTGGGTCATGACCCATAGGTTGAGAACCACTGATCTAGAGGATCAGCGGAAACGGCAGACTTCCCTGCTACAACCAAATATTCAAATGCTTTCCAACAAAAAGCAGATACAAGAAAGTCATTAAAAGGTTATTTAGGCGGTGTCTGTGGCTCAGTGAGTAGGGTGCCAGCCCCATATGCCAGAGGTGGCAGGTTCAAACCCAGCCCCGGCCAAAAACTGCAAAAAAAAAAAGGTTATTTGATGACTAATACTTTTTATTTTTTGAAATTATTAGTACATAGTAGTTAGATTTTCACAAATAGTGTACATTTCTAAGTTCATCTAATTGAAATTTCTTGAATATGAACTTATTTGACTGCGACTAAATTTACATGGTCTTCTTCTAACATGAAAAGTTTCCCCACTCTGACATAGGGTGCTAATAGAGGCAGACCCAGAGTTAGCAGGGGTAAGAAGTGTTGGGAAGAAGAAGTGATAGAGAGGCAGGAAAGGAGATGGATTATATTGGTTGAGTGAAAATGATAGCAAGGACAACTGAGCAGCTGAGAAGGGACCAAGTTGTAGTATGGTGTTCTGGAATAACTACTGAGAGAGAGCTATAGAGTGAGCCCGACCTCATTGGCCACTGGAGCCATGAAGGTAATATGAGTGAATGGAATGTGCTGAGTCCAGGAAGAGATGAGAGGTAATGCAGATTGTGGGGATATGTGGAGACAAGGCCCTGCTCAAAGGGGCAACCCTTCCATACTTAAGGTATAAGGGTTAATGCCCAGAGACTGTCCTCTCCAGTCTCCCCTCTGGGCACCACTGCTTACACCTTTCACATACCTTCTACAAGCTATGCTTGGTAGGACCCAGGGTCCTACATCTTCTGATTTTTCAACAGAAATCTAGCTTTGCATTGGGTCAGAGGGGTGTGTGGAATTCATTATTAGTGAATTCAAATATTTTAAAATGATAAAATAAAATCTACAGTGATTTCCCCCTCTCTCAAACACACACACACACACACACACACACAACTATGGCTGGTTTCCAGGTAAAAGCTATTAGTTTTCTACCCCTTCTATAGTGGTTAAGTTCCTCTGCCACATGTAACCTTAAAGAAATCACATAAATGATCTTAAACATCAGTTTCCTGATCTGCAATAGTAGCATTATTTAATTTAATTCATTTAAATCACAGAATTTTGGTGGGAATTGAACAAGGAAATTAATGTACAGCTATGCTCTATGTAAACGTGCTGTTTTACTGCCAAGTTGTCTTTGAGATATTTTTGTTAAAAATATGCTGCATATACATTTAAATCATTACAGTACACTACATATAGTGAATGCCTTGCTGTATGCTTTACGTATATTTGCTCCAAAACATATTACACAGAGAATATTCATCAAGGTATAGTTCAGTGAGCTGTGAACTTTGTTTTCTGCCATTTATTTTCCATTCTTCTAGTGTTAACCCATAACAGCTGACCAAGGTTGGGTAGGTAGGTTACTGACCTTCCTAAAGGTAACAAAGGAAAGATGTCAATCTGCATACTGAAATACACATGCCACCAAGGCTCCAGGGGCTCCAAGAAAATGGCTGTAGAGAATACAAATGCTCAGAGCATACAAATGAGGCTTCAATTAGGTGTTGATTTCCGACCTGGGACAGTGTGAAGGGCATCGGCAGTAGGAGGATCAAACACGTGTGAAGTGAGGGAAATTGGCAGAAACTGTGACTAAAGATGCTTGATGGTCTCAACATATTTGGAAAGAATGGATCAGCAATTGCCAATGAACATGTCCAGAATCATTTAAAGGGAGCATGTCCACAGATCTTAATCTGGTTAGCAATCCCATTTAAAGAAATCCCTACTTTGATATAAGTGGGATTTATGAGTAGCTGGCTCAAAAATGTGGCTTTTGTCACTATTTGCTTGATATGGCTGGATTATAAGGTACATGGTGGCAAAACATGAGGTTAAAAGGTAAATAACCAGAGTACAGATCTCAAAAGGTCTCAGAGACTTGAATTTCGTCAAGGAGTTGGAAATGTGGTGAAAAATTCTAAGCAAAGTATTAATTAACTATGTTAAGTATGGTTTGGAACAAATGACTTACTACTTAGCCTCAAATACAGGCTGAATGACATGCAGCTGATACACTTCTAGTAGATTTTTCAGTTTTCTCCAGTGTGACAATGAATACACAGGGTACAATCTTCAGAATCTGCCTCTAATTAGCAGCATATGTCCCTGCAGAGAAATAAAATTTAGGATTCATATGCTATCCCCAAACAATGATAATCCTTCTTAACTTTGCACACTGATGGCTCCTCTAATACAGTATGAGCAGAAGCAAGGACAAAGAGACCTCTCTGGAAGAATGATATCTCCTCAAGCTTGAGCCACAGCCTCTTAAGTAGACACCAGAAGTGAATCAAGGGTCTGTTAGTTCTGCTTCCTGCTCTCTGAAAACAACAGCTGATGGAGCCAAGACAGGGCAAGAAGTGGGTGGTAGGAGAGGAGGAAGCTGCCTTTCACTGATGGAAATAGTTTCTGGATAAGATCAAACCCACAAATACTAAATGGTCGATCCCAAAATGATGACAAAAGAAAAGTCTTCTAATCTGCAGTGTGAAAAGGATTCTGGCAATTTAGCCTCATTTTTTCTCATTGTTTTTGGATGGTGACACAAAAATTAGTGGAGATGAAATGCCTTTGTGAATTTATCTCATTGGCAGTTGCTAAACTTCTAAGGCCCAGAATCCAAAAGGGCCCAGGAAACTAATATTGATTGAACACCTCATAAGACACTATCTATTGGGCATTTTCCTTACATTCAACTCAGAAATTGGTCCAGTCTTTTCCCTACACTGCCCCCCTAACCATTGGTCATCACTTCTCTGAGGCAGAAAAAGTTTAAAAATATCCAATGGCTAAATACTTGCACAGTGAGTATCTCATTCTCCAAGTTTAGAATCCCACTGTAGTCTTTTGTGTCCCCTATTAGGATGCGGTTGGATTACAGCTAACACATTAGACAACTCATTCTTAAAAATGCACTGCTGACAATACTATAGGTAACATAAATCCAACTAGAAGAGCAAGAGATTGAGCAAGGCCCTTAGACGAAAAGCACAAATCCCTCTTGCTCCAGAGTAAATGCCAGTGAACCTACAGGAAGGAGTCTAGGAAAGCTAGTGTAATATTTCAACTTATTAAAGTGTTTGGAAATCCTTCTCTCTCTACATCTATTTTAGATGGGCCATTGCTAGGTATCACATGGCAAATAAATATTTCCTAATATTCTTCCAGGTAAAAAGAACTCTGTGTTCTCTTTGGTCACCCAGCACCCCTATAGCCATTGACAGCCTAGTGCACTATACACATATTAGTAACTATTACTGACTTAAGGTTTATTAAGATGTACTTAATAAGGTCAGGAATGCTGTATGACAGAAGCTTATAATTGTCTACTTCTTACCCACTGTCCCTTCTTCCTTAATAATAGAGGCCTTATTTTGTCAAGGGCATCAATGTATATTAACACAAAACTTTTCCCAGCCTCCCTTTAGGACAGGGTGAACAGGTAACTACATTCTGGATATGGCTTTCAGGAAGGACACTGGTTGAGTTAGGAGATGCTTTTACCTTTTTCCCTTTACTTCTTCTTCCTGCCTGGAATAAAGACTTTGATGTTTCAAGCTACACTAGCCATCTTGCTCGTTGGAGATGGAAGCTACATGTTAATGATAATCAAACAAAAACATAGGAGTCTGGGGCATAGACAGTTTCATAGAACCACTATAAAAACTAGAGAAAGTCAACCTCTACGCAAGAGAAAATAAACCCTCATCTTGTTGAATCATGTTATTTTAGGTTTCTGTTATTAGCCCATGAATTAAATTCCTACTTGTTTCTTTCTCTGTCTCTCAAAATGAGAAAGGCAGGGCAAAAAATATTCAATCAAAGTATGAAAAACAGAACACGACATTTAAATTACATGATTATCAAGGCAGAGTGCACTGTCTGTGGGGAGAGGATTAGTAGCTAGGGACCATGGAAAAACTGTGATGTCCAAGTTGACTAGGGGAAGGAGATTTCTTGAAAGAGAAAGCTATAAGAATCCAGGAATATTCATCGGTACTTTCAAACACTTTGCCCTTTTCGGCAATTATAAAACTGCATTATTTATCAGCACTGAATTTGCTTAGACTATAGAAGCAATAACTGATCCTTGTAAAGTCTTTCTGGGAGATTTTGGAATCTATTTAACGAAAAATGAAATAAGGCAGGATAAAAAGTTTGCATTCATTCAAGTCAACATCAGTGCCAGTTTCTCCAGAGGCAGGAAAAGAAACCAGCAGAGAGGAAGGTAATAAAAAGCTCTTGGCTCTGCTTTCCTAATTAGCTCTAATCCACTAAAGAGCTGGAAACATCTTACAAATGCTGGTTAATTAAGCCCCCTACCAGTCAAGTGATGACTCTAAGAAGAGGCCTCTCTGTGAGAGGTGGACCAACCAAGAGAGAACACAGAGGGCTGGGAATGGACAGCTAGTTAAGCAGGCAGGAGTGAAGTCCTGGGAGGTCAGTGAAGACAGTGAGAAGCACTAAGCAGAGATATAAGAGCAAGAAGAGGACAGAGTGGAGATCTTGGAAAAGGAGCATGTGTGAAACCAGTGATGACTTCTTCACTCTATCCCCCTCTTCACTGTTTCCAACTTCCAGCTCCCAGGTGAATAAACACATTGCACCCTAATCTCAGAATTCTTCCTCTTCAGGAACTCGTCCAAATTTCACCTTTCTGCTCTTACAATTACCCATTAGCATATACACTCACCAGACATTATTATTTCATGGTGTTGTCCTGTTTTTATGCTTCCTAAATTGGGTTCTGCTGAATCACCTTGTGGAAGACATTTGAATCAGCTCTGATGCTTTTGGCTGCAAATTAGAAGAAAATTCAATTCAAAATGGCTTTAAACTAGAAAAAGAATTCATTGTTTCCGGTTCACTTAACTGAAGAGTTCAAAGGTAGGTCAGCTTCAGGTGAAGATTCAAGATTAGGATATTGGCTGACTTCTCTGCAGTTATGTTGGTGTTATTCTCTTTTGTTTCTCCTTCCTCTATTGGATTTCTCTCACAGTAACAAAATGCTACTGTGTTTGGTTAAGTGTCTGGTGACACCACTCTATATCACAATATCCAAAGAAAGACAGTGTCTCTTTGCTCAGATGTTAAACAAATACGGTAGAACCTCTGTAGGTTGATCACACAAGGAACTGTAACAAGCTTGTCAATGTATGGAAGGGGTCACCGTAAAGAACTATGCTTGCTGTACTGATATGAACATGCGGTACATGTCTGGTCTATGAAAATTAGGCCAGCTTAAGAAGGTTGTCAATGTAGGGAGGTGGCAAGTATGGAGGTTGCACTGTACTTTGAGCTTTATCACTAAGAGACAAAAATTAGTTACTCTGAAAAATGTTTACTCTGGAAATGTTTACTCTGGACCAAGGAATGCTGTATGAATCAGGTTGGGCTAAGCTGTACTGTGGTAACAAATATCCCAAATTGTCAGTGGCTTACAAAGCAACAAAGGTTTTATTTCTCATTCAATTTGCATGTTGGCAGTTGTAGATCAGCTGAGACTTTGATCCATATCCTTTTCATATTGGGACTAAGATTGAAGAAGAAGCCACTTTCTAGGCTGTATTAATCTTAGAGCAGATGTAATAGAATGATGGTAGAATCACATAATGGTCTTTAAAACTTCCACTTGAAAATGGCATATGTATGTAACTTCCACTAACATTTTATAGGGCAAAGAAAGTCATTGTCTAAGCTGGTTGCCAATAGAGTGAAAAGTGAAATACTTCTGTAAAAACTCCAGATGGTATGAGTTTGAAATATTTTGAACATAATACAATCTATTGTAAATGCTCCATGGTGGTTGTCTTAAATCAGGTGGTTCATCCCTTAACCAGGTTAGAGAGATAGGATTAGATGGGACTATACTTTTGGATTTATATTAATTGAGGTCTATCCTTCTAAGTAGAAATGGGATCATTAATACTTGGACCACATGGTCTAATTTACCTACCAATAGATAGAGAAGGTTTGGTCCTCAATTTATGCATCAGAAATTGGAAACTTAAAAGATATACCTGCTCAAGACTTTAGAGCCAGAATTCAAACCAGATCATTTAAAATAATATTTAATTCTTTCCATTCTACTAAAGACTTTGAAGTTTGCACTGCTATATCTAAAAACAATCACTTTACTTAACTCATTTGACAAATAGCATGGCTAGAAATGATATTGGAAATTGACTGTTCTTATTCTTTATAGTTGCAATCTATAAAATAATTCATAGGTTCCACATTTAAAAAGCCACATAATTTAGAGAACAAGTAAGTAAAGGACATATTTCATTTAGAAAAACGGGTATTTTCATACTCTCAGAATACACCTTATACAAACTTCCTAAAGATCAATGTGATTATATTGTATCATTTAAAGCAAAATCCTTTAAATGTGCTTGCAGATTGACCCACGAATCCCACATAGTTAGGAATTTATCTCATGAAAATAACTATAGATAAGAGGAAAAATAATAAAAATAATAAACTTCCAAGAGTATTCAATGAAGCAAAATGTTTAAACAATATAAATATCTAAAAACATGAGATTTGTTGAATAAACAAAGGAATATACATTCAACAAAGTACTATATAGCTATTTAAAAAAATTCATAGAGCTGGGCGTGGTAGCTCATACCTGTAATTTCCGCATTCTGGGAGGCTAAGGCAGATGATTCCCTGAGCTTAAGAGTTCGAGCCTGAACCAAAGCAAGACCCCATCTCTAAAAATAGCCAGGCATTGTGGCAAGCGCCTGTAGTCCCAGCTGCTTGGGAGGCTGAGACAAGTGAGTCACTTGAGCACAATAGTTTGAGGTTGCTGTGAGCTGTGATGCCACAGCACTCTACCAAGGATGACAAAGACTCTGCCTCAAATAAATAAATAAATAAATAAATAAATAAATAAATAAATAAATAAATCCAGGTAAAAAATTTCATGCCTGGATACTGAATTACATAGTGTTAACTTAAAAGTCACAAAACTTATAAATTTAGAAGGGAGAACTTTATTTCTTGAGAAGAGTTGTAGCCCACAGGGTGTTCATCCTGCTCAGCTGGGAAGGGTAGCTTTCAGTAGGCACTTAAACAAAAGGAGGAGTAAGACAAGAATTTATATGAAAGAAGTTGGCCAAGAATACATATTCAACAGGTTATAAGAGGATCTATGAATATACATGAAGATGGTGCTAATGTATGCATATTGAATAAACATGTATAGTACATTCAACCCCTGTTCACCTTGGGGTGGACACTTAACATTTAAACATATTACAATTAGGCCCTACATGTCAGAGAATAAAACTAGCCAGCACCAGTCGGTGTTTGATGGTCCCTTATCAGAAGAAAGTTACTAAAATCAGTCTCTGTCTAATCAAAGTTGTAGTTATGGTTTGTGGAACAGTAGATGGGTGTCAGGGTCTGAGGGTGAATGAGCTGCAATTGTTTTAATATGGCTTAACTCGAAACTAGTGTTTGTTTAGCTGCTACAGAAAAGAAAAAACTTATGGAAGATAGAATATAGTTTATTCTTTAAGTGCAGGAGCGCATGACTTAACTCCTGCTTCAAATGGCCTTAGGTCCTGTTTATAACTTGGTATCTTATTGCCATAAACAGTCTGTTCTGTCTGCTTTATGATCTCTATTTTAATATGAATGCTAATCAGTTGTGCCTAAACCAGGAAAGAGAGGGGGTGAATGAGGTGTGTTTGCCCTCTCATCCCATCATGGCTAGTAACTCAATTTTTTTAAGGTTTCTTTGGGATCTCCTTGGCCAAGAGGGGGTCTATTTAATCAGTTTGGGGACTTAGGACTTTATTTTTAATTTACAATAGCAAGTTTTTTAATTGCTCTGATAACAGTGAGTTATTAAGTGGTATGCAAATATTTCCTTTTATTTTCATGGAATAATAGAAGATTTGGAATTTTTTCTTTTTGTTTATGTTTCTATTCCAATTTTCTACCTCAAATGTGTATGACTTTTCTACTAAGAAAATAAACAATGAAATTTTCTTTTTTAATGAGTCACTCTCCTAAGTTAAAGCCAAGAGAAGCCATGTGAAGCAGATGAGATTACCATCTGCAAAAGGAATAAGCGCTAAGAATATATTGCTGATTAGACTAAGGTTTCTCTCATAGATTAAAATATAACCCAAGCAATATATGTTATGTAGTTTTTTGGAAGACCAATGAAAATAGGTCCCCCAAGAAGGGAAATTCTGCTTAAAAACGGTCAACATGACTCTGTAATTCCCACTTGTAAGAGTTATAATTTTAATTGCCTTTGTCAGAGACTAAGGTAGAGTTTTACTCAGAAAGATGTAAAAGATGGCCATTTATCTAAATGTTCCAGCTTGGTGATTAAAAATATCAGGTTTCTTCTATTTTAATCCTGCTCTGACTCAGCTACCTTCTGTCTGGATATTCCCTCTCATCAACAAGCAAATTCTTAAGTCAGTGACACATGTTACTTGTCCCAACTGATAGAATTCCCATGGAACATGACTAGGTAAGAATTGTGGTCCATAGCTGGTTTGGGGGAGGGGAGAATTTAATCAATGTCAGTGTGTTTGCCAAACTCATTTTTAATTAAGGATGAGTTAATCCCACCAAACAGAGGGCTGCCAAGTAACTGGCTTCTTTCTCTTTATTAACACTTGTACTTTCTTCTATACCTATAAAATTCTAGGCACAACCAGATATATGTTGGCCTATGTTTCCAAAATTTTATCCTTGAGTTTCTTAAAAACTCATGTGTAGATGTTGCCTATGCTTAGTAATTTCTTTAAAATACCTTATTTAGCTCTATATGAAGGAAAATTAGAAGTGTCCCTCCTCCATAATCTGACCATGCTTCTACCTACCGGCTCAGTCATGAATCTCATTTCCTTTTTTTTTTTTTTTTTGCAGTGTTTGACTGGGGCTGGATTTGAACCCACCACCTCCGGCATACGGGGCCAGGGTGCTACTCCTTTGAGCCACAGGTGCCGCCCATGAATCTCATTTCCTATAGCCACAGTGTCTGCACACATATTGTGCAGCCACATTACCGTGCCTTTATTCATACTCTTGCTTAAGTCTTCCTTCTCAACCACCAACTCCTAGATGGACAAAAAAAGAAAAACTCTCTTTGCCTTTACCCCTTAACTCTAGAATTCTGTTATCATTAACTAAGAATGTAAGTTCTACAAAGGCAGAACGTCATTCATTTCTGTATGTTCATTACTTATTGAAAAGTTTTTTGTGCTAGTATGGAACAGAGATAGGAAGAATTGGTGAAAATGTCTTATCTCTAGTTTTTCTCCTCAGTAGATTCAATGCTAATTGAGAACAAGTAAGAATGATATTCATCAGAATCTTTCCATCGTATTATCCAGCATGCATGTGTAACTTTTTTATGCTGTTATCAAACATATACATAGTAAAAACAATAGCTCCAGTCCAAAAACCCAGTTTTGTTTCAAATGATTTTTCCATGATCAACAATGCAAATTTTGAGCAATTCAAAAATTCATTTATGGATGAACCAAGGATAGAAGGATCTTGGGTTATAAAATCAAATTTGTATCCTAGTGTTACATTCCTCACTCAAACATTCCAGTTTTTAAGTCCAGGTTCTAATTTAAAGGATCAATTCAATTACACTTCTCAAAATGTCACTTGGAAAATGGAATTAACAAATAACATTTCTTACAGAAGCATGATACATCAGAATCAGAAATATAACTTATACTAGTTTCAAACTTTTGTTTCATAAATGCCACATCCATTTCATAATGATAGCTGAGCTTGCTGCATTTTTTTCTCCAAAAAAATTAAAAAATGTGATAGAAAGAAGGACTATCTCAGAAGGGTACAGGTGAAACTTACTGAATGCAGAATATAAAGGTCTTAACACAATCACTAAGAAAATGCCATGAATGCTGTGTTCACCAGTTTGGTGAAAATATTTTCTTTTTTTTTTTTTTTGAGACAGAGTCTCAAGCTGTCACCCTGGATAGAGTGCTGTAGCATCACAGCTCACAGCAACCTCTAATTCCTGGGCTCAAGCGAGTCTCTTGCCTCTGCCTCCCAAGTAGCTTGGGACTACAGGCACCTGCCACAATGCCTGGCCATTTTTTTGGTTGCAGCCACCATTGTTGTTTGGTGGGCCCAGGCTGGATTCGAACCCGCCAGCTCAGGTGTACGTGGCTGGCGCCTTAGCCCATTGAGCCACAGGCGCCGAGCCGATGAAAATATTTTCATCAAAATATGTGTATGAAACCAGCACATTGTACCCCATGAATGCATTAATGTACACAGCTATGATTTAATAAAAAAGAAAGAAAGAAAGAAAGAAGGACCAAGACTTTGCCAGGAGAT